>PVIC010010719.1:0-42925 GCA_004025085.1 Thryonomys swinderianus
CCTCTGTTCAGTCTGCTCCACCACACTCTTCTGGCCTCTAGGTGCCTAGTGAACTCAGTGGCAGCCCCGCGGCGTCCCTTCGGGGTGTAAAAGCTGTAGCTGAAGTTAATTTTCTCCACAAGGTTTTATTACTTATTTAGCTAGTTCCCTCCAAGGGCTTTCCAGGTAAAATTGTTCTAGTTGACAGTGCTAACACGTGTTAGCTCCCCATATTGTACAGGTTGTTTCTGATGCTTCATCTTGTATTAATTTCCTTGAGGTGGACCTAGGACAGCTTAATCTCACTGATCCCAGCTCTGTGTCTTTCCTTGTATATATGGGTATTGCCGAGACGCAGGCAAACAGTTGAGAGTCAACGTTAAACTTGACCTAGATTTGAAATGGCTTTTAATTTACAGCCTTGTGATCTTGTGTTAAGTTTATAGTTCTTCACCTGCAAAATGGGAATAGTATGAATTGCATGTGTTTTTGTGAAATTTTATGTAACAGGATGTTGAACACACAGGCCAATGGAAACACATCTATAATTCCATTGTTCTTCCTAAAATATGCAAATGTTTAATTAAAACAGATATTATAGTGATGCAAAATCTACATTAATTTTTGACACAAAATGGAGATGTAAAAGAAATATATGCATGCTTCAGTTTTTCTGGGTATATCTGCAGATTACTACAGATTCGCTTTTATTTTCTTCTGTTATTTCAAAATAAAAGCTTTGTAAGACACTATATATTGTTCAAGATTTGATCAACTGCAAGTAATAAATACTTCACATGAAATTGCTATAAGTGAAAAATAGGATTTAAAGCTTAACATTGCTGAAATGGGATTTTGGTATAGCTGATTTTAGCCTTTGAGTAATAGAATATATTAAGATTTTTCAATAAACTAAGTCATGATTGAAAAGATAATTTTTTAAAATAATACTCTTAATTATATAAAATATGTAATTTAAAATTTGGAATGTAAAACTTCAGAACATTTTCTTTAAATATTCCCAGCTTTGTAGGCATCAGGGCATATTGCAACTACACAACTCTTGTAGAGAAAAATGGCTAACAGCAATGTCTAAGTTAACAGGTGGTGCTGTTATCTAGAAGGGTATTTTTTACAAAATCAAGCCAGACTGATTGATTGATTGATTGATTGATTGATTGATTGATTAGTATTTTGAGACAAGATCTTACTGTATAGTTCAGGCTGATCTTGAATTCATGTGATCCTCCTACCTCAGCCTTCAGAGTGCTGAATTATAGGCATTCATCATAATACCCAGCTAAAGAGGTCATGTTTAATCATTATTTATGGTTTGCTAACCCCTGTTCTAAAAGAGTGAAAACTTAGATTGTCTAGGTGACCAACCATTCAGCTTGACAGAGACTAAATGGTTTCACAAACATAAGAGTGCTAATTTAAGAAACAGGACAATACAGGGGAAATTGAGACAAGTACTCCCCCTGCTTTTCCTAAGTTCTGACATCATTCATTTACTCAATAATCCAAGTAGCACTAAGCACCAAGTAAGAGTAACCTACATTCAGATTTTCAAATTAAAACAAGAGGCACTCTAACTTTTTTAGGCAATAACATAATATGTATCTTGAAACCAACTCAGACATTATCTTACTTGATTACTATTTTTTAATTTGAGCACACTCTAAAATGAACAAGGTGCAATGAGTAGCAGCATAAAACAAAATAATAGAATATTACTCAAAGAAAAAGTATAATAATGGTACAAACTTTTTTAACCACCTTACATCCTGTAGAAGTTCTTCAGTTAGGGTTTCACCAGCACGTTTTATTCAGCCAATAAACGATTTCTTCCTGTAATAAAAATCCTAAATTAGACTTTTTTATAGGCTAGAAATTGGAAGAGGTTGCCAAATGTGCTTAGGAAAATCCCAGTGACTTCATGATTCATCGTTTGTATTGAAAATTAGAAGGTGGGAAAATTGAGAGGAAAAAAATTCACTAATAAGGATTAAAAATAAATGATTCATTTCTTAAACTTTTTTCTGAGAAGCAAATTATAGGTCTGACAAGCCATAATTAAGGCATAAGAGGCATTACGGGGGACCGAGAGGTAAAGAAGGCCATGTTTCAAGTTAAATATCAACTTCTCTAGTATCATTAAAATTAGCTTTTTCCTGCTACAGATTCTTTTAGTTTCTGAAATCACTATTTGATGAAAAATGAAATGAAATATTAGAATGTACAGGTATAAATAAAAGTTGATTACACCTCCGAAGGAATTGATATAAAATTTTAAATCATGTTTTGATTCAAACGTACAAATTTTCTAGTGGGAAATTAGAAGGGAGGCTTCATGTCCAATAGTCAGAGGAATGATAATTATATACACTTCTCTGCATTTTAGAGCTTCTACAGAATTTCTGAAACAACTGCTGCCCTATACAAGTGTCTGTCTGAAGACAGTTTTAAGATTTGGAACAGAAGGGTGAGGAATTTAGGGCAGTGGCATTATTCCTGCCTGGCAAGCACAAGGTCCTGAGGTTCATTCAGTTCCTATACAAAAAAAAAAGGATCAGAAAAAGACTGTCAATCTGAACATTCTGTGGTAAAACTACAGTGAAAGGGTTAATATCTTGCCAATGAAATGAATGACTTTAAATGTTTAGCTGCTTACTAAAGCATGCTTTTTCTTAATACTTTCAGTTTTGTTCCATACTTTATTAAAACGATGAGAGACAACCATAATTTTTCTTTTGTAATTTGGGAATAATCACAAGAGAACTTTTAAACTCAACAGCATTTTTACACCATTGCGTGTGTTGGATGGATACTGTGTATGAAACTGAATGCTGTAGGCTGCATTAAATCAGGGCAAGAAGGTTTGGTTCTTTTGCTTTAGAATTTTAATTGCATTCATTTGTAATCCGGTAGAGGAAGTAAACAGCATAGTAGCAACATTCATCAATGAGAATTAGGGTAAAAAGTGATTTCAATAGAGTCTGGCTGCGTGAGCCTAATCAAATGAGGCCACAGACTTTAAACTCTTTCCTTTTTTTTTTTTTTTTTGGTAATAACAGTTCATTCATGAAAACTTTTATAATGACTTTATTAGCCAGCCTTGTCAGGAGTCTACTAACTTTAATTTCAGAGTCTTTGACTATAGAAAAATGGAAGTATAAAAATGTACAAGGGGCGCCTGTGGTCTGAACTTGGTATGTGTAGTTAGCACCTCCCATTTCTCTGGCTGGAGAATATCCAAAAGCAACGTGGAAAATAGGAAAGAAAAATTTGCAAACTCCTTTTGCAGCAAGAGTAGGAGACAGCTAAAATCTCTGAAGCCCAAAATAGATATAAAAGCTGCCAAGAGCAGTCGACGCTGAGCAGGAGAAAGCAGAAGCTGCAGTGGAGGAAGCTCAGAGAGATCCCACAGAGTGGGGCAGAGTGTTCAACCCCTGCACACAGCAGGGAGCAGAAAGTTCAGCTTCTGGAAGTGGGGAGAGCAATCTAGTTATTGAACTCTGGTCCTCATTTCCAACAGACTCGTGCATTTGGCAGAGAAAAGCAACCTGGGCCTGAGCTGATTCTGAGATGCTGAAGCTCTAAATAGAAATACGCATACGTGACAGCCAAAGGTGCAGAGAAACCTCCTGTCTAGTCCTTTGGGGCTCAAGATATTCAACATAGAGTCTTTCAGCTCCCTGTGTGCACAGGCGAGGAAGGGCCAAGAAGCAGAAGTCCCAGCGGTGCTCAGTAAGCTGTGGTTCTTCCTCTACCCCGAGGGCACCGCAATACGTGGTCTAGAAAAATATACCTTTTCCAATGATGTGTTCAAAAGGACAAACAAGTCCTGTGGGTTCCACAGAGGAAAACCGGGAAATAAACAATACAAATGAATAGCAAAGAACAGCCAGCAAGGAAGTAGAGCACAGTCATTGATAGGATAGAGTCCAGAATTAGTCTTAAAAATCTCTGCATTTTTTACCCATATCCAAAATGAGAATTAACTCATGTCATATACTGGTACAAATTCCCCAGTGTTGAGTGTGATCGTCAGCTGTATATAAAATGTACCAATAAAGAATTCAATTTAAAAAAATCTCTGCGTTAACTCATGTTTCTGTAGCACAGGTTCTTCAGTTTGTAAAATGGAATTCAAGGCAAAAGCTACTGAATGGGGTGGCTAGGATGATTAAATGAACTAACACATGTAAAATTTTCATAATAATGTCAACTATAGACTGTTTTTATATAAATGTTAATTTTTAAAAATAGATTCCAGGAAACATCTAAATTGTAACTCACCATTTATTTTGATTTTAAGACATTTTAATGGTGAAGAATTAAATTGTCTATGAAGGAAGATCACAAAACAAAAATACTCTATAATTAGGGTAGACAGTGGAGAAAATGAAAAGAAGTTGGCAGTGCTTAGTAAAATACTAGAGGGAATTATGAAAAGAAAGCCAAATTTGGAAAAACTACAAAAGAGAATAAATGGTCCCCCTAAATGCAACAGATTTTATATGTGACTATAGTAAAAAAATTAAAATAAAAATGTTCAGACACACTAAAATAATGGCTACAGAAGTGTTTACAGAAATAAACACAACATAGATATGAGTCCTTTAATCAAAGCAGACTACTAAAATAATGTAACATAGACTTCCCAAAACAACAACAAAAAAATCTGAAATCTAGGAATAGTTTGACTCTACTATTCAAAAACATGCCCTATATACCAAAGAACATTTATTCAGTCCTTTCAATAAGAGATAAATTATATATTAATACATTTGAAGACAAAAGCTATAGGATAGCGGGCTAAAGGACCAGGTTATTTCTGAGGGGAAAATAATGCTGAAATAGACTTCTCTGCAACATCAGTATCAAAGAATCATCTCCACCAAAAAATCCTTCAGAGAAAAGGAGTATGGCCCAAGCATTCTCTGCCAGCTAAATTGCTATTTGAATATGAAGGTAACAAATTATATTTCTCATGCTCTAACTCTAGAAATATTGTAGCTCAAGTAGAATCTCTTATGTCAGACAAAGGAAGCATAGTAAAAGGCTGGATGATAGCAGTAAGAACTGACTGCACTTACCTGCACCTCTAAGTCTACAACAGTGGGGTGAAGGGACACCCTGTGAAGAAACAAATTGTTTATGTGTGTGATTGATTGATAAAATATGGAAAGAGAGAGAGAGAAGGATAACAAAAAGCAAAGAATGGTGCCAGGGATGAGGACTGAAGTCTGTAATCCTGACTAATGCAAGGCCGAGGCAGAAGGATAGTAGGTGTGAGACTTTATTACAAAATAATTTTTTTAAAAAGTTGGGAATATATCTCATTCCCTTTCAGCCCTCTTGCTCTGCCTTCCCCCAAGAAATATTATTTAATGGTAATAAACCAAGCAACAATGGTATAATCCTAACAAACAAATGGGGCATTGGTTGGATAAAAGAGATCTGATCAAGTTGAGCAAAGTACAACATTACAGGCATGTAATACAAATAGAAGAAAATCCAAGTCTTAGAGAAATGAGGTATTGGCCTAAATCTGTGAGAATTTAATCCCAGCCCTTTGGATTCCAATGGTCATGTTTTTTTAATGTTGAAAAGCAGTATCTTTGGATTCACTCACACAGGTACTAATGATCACACAAGCATAAGTCCTCAAAAACTCTGAAATGTGACAGAAATATATCTGTTATGTTATATGGCTGCAGCATGTTTGATCTCTCCGTAGAGAAAAAGGTCTAAGCCAAAGTACATATAATATTCTAGGATGTAACTGGATTTTTCTTCTGCCTGACATTTTTAGAACAAAATCATAGTCAGACCTAAACCATCTCCCAAAAGGCAACAAATTTGTGTAAAGTCCTGTGCCTTTCCTGCTTCTCTCGCTGAGTTGCTCAATGCCTCTCTCTCTTTGCCTCTCCAAATCATATTCACATTATAAAATTTATTTCAAATGCCACTTGCCCTGAAAACTTCTTGTACTGATTTCCTTTATGTTAGGCAGCTTTCTGCTACTCTAACAAACTACCTGAGAAAAGGAAAAATAGAAGAGCTTTATTTGGGCTCATGGCTGTGGAGGTTTCAGACCATGGTAGCTTTGCCTCACTGCTTTTGGTCCTGTGGCAAGACAGGACATCATGGTGGGAGCATGTAGCGGAGGAAGCTGTGAAGGTCATAGTAGCCAGAAGGCAGGGATATAAAAAGAGGAAGAGTTAGGGTCCCAATATCCCCTTCATCTGATGATCTCAGTTCTTCGTACGAGGCCCCATCCTTAAAGGTTCTGCTGTCTCCCAGTTGCAACACAGGCTGCCAACTGATGCTTCCACATATCAGCCTTTGAGGAACATTCCAGAAACAAACTGAAGAAGTTTAAAAATAAAAACATAGTATTTATGCACATTCATGGTATACAACATGATGCTTTGGTATCCATATATACTGTGAAATGAATTAAACAAGCTACTTTAATGTATGTATCACTTCACATATTTCTGGGTTTTCCTTGTGATGAGAGCACTTAAAATCCACTTTCTCAGCAGTTTTCAAGTATATAATATAATTAATTAGTTATAGTCACTGTACAATAAGTCTCTTACACATATCTCCACTGTTTTACTGAAACTTTTTTTTTTATACTGGGCATTGAACTCAGGATCTCCTGGTTGCCAGGCAGGCACCATGCCACTGAGCTACATCCCCAGTCCTGAAATGTTGTGCACTTTGATTAACATCTTTGCCATCCTCTCACTCCCTACCTCTGGTAGCTGCCATTCCATGCTATACTTCTATGAGCACAACTTTGGTCTGTTCCACATATAAATGAGATCATGTGGTGTTTGTCTTTCTGTCCCTCTAGAGACTTAATGACTGTGCTACTGCAGAGCTGTGTGTATATCTCCAACCTCATGAGTAAGGATGTCCCTTTCTTTTCCCCTCCCTTGACTAGACACTCATTCCTTTGAGCACAAGGACTATATCTTATTTTCCTTTGAATAACCAAGATAATACAATGCTCAAGTTTATTAGGAATTTAGTAGGAGATGAACAAAACTGTGACTTTGATGGTAGTATTAGAGCATATGTAGTCCTCTGATGCTTATTTGAGCCAAAGGAATCACATATAGATCCTTTACATCTTAGGATATGTTATTTAGTGTATCTACTGCATTATATATTCTGAGGCTGAGATTGCCAAATATTTGTTAAAGAGTTCCTATTTTATTCAGGTTTCTAATTTTATTTTTTTCCCCATGGCAACTATTACAAACAGATTGTCAAAAATGTTTGCTTTTGTTGGGGAGGAAGAGCCCAGTAAATTGTTGGCAAGTCAGAGCCTAGAATATGGGATAAGAAGAAAAAGGTATGTAGACGCAAAAAGGTTTTAGCATTCTGAGTTGGAGATGAGGCAAGGCCAGTGGGAGGGTGTAGTGAATAGCTTTGGGGTGGCACAGGAGAGGGACAGTTTTTACCAGTTTGTACCAGTCAGGAGGACTGCTTGTGCCCCAGTGAATCTATTGCCTGTCATACCAGCTGCTCCCACTGACAGGATATCGCTGAAATCCCTTATTATTCAGATAAGCTTAATCCGAGCACCACTGAAGAATTTTACCAGAAGACAGATAATAATTTAAAGGCATATAAGGAATCAGTAATATGATTGCTCAAGAATAGCACCATAAAATTATAAACAGAAAAAGTGAATATAGAGAACAATTCCAGAAACCACAGAGGCTATAATTTATGACCTGAGCTGAAATGCATCATTCATTCAACCTCATTCTTTGATTTCTAAACCTCAAATCCTATATCCATTGAGATATTCCAGGAATATTTTAACCACAAATTCAAAAGCATTTTGTTAATATGATTTGATTATAGTCCATAAAAGCCCATTGTGCAGAAGAGCAAGAGTTCCTGCCCACTTTATAGTTATGGAAATGCCAAGTCAAAAGTCATAGGGACCCAGCTTGGGTCTCTAGGTTATGAGTTTTGGTTTGTATTGACTTTTACTGTAGCTGATCAGTCTGAAAGCATCTGTCAACTGGAAGTGCATGTTCTTTCTAGGTAGCATGGAGACTTCATAGGATCAGGATGAGTTGTGATGAATACCCACATCACAAATAGACTCTGAAGAACTTGTGATTAGGGTACTTCTCTGAGCTCTCTTGTTTGTGTCAGAAAAGAAAAATGGTGAGAATAGAAACCTAATATAAAAACAACCAAAGAACTTTTGATGGTGCTCCTCCGCAGCCATGCCTAACCACCTCTTCCCCAAAGCCTTATATTCCCTTGATCTCTTATGGCTGTGTCTCCCTTAAACTCTTTAGTTTTAATGGTCTTTAGGGACCTACTTATATATTATATTTATTAAAAAATTCTTACCTCGGACCGGAGATTTAGTTCAGTGGTTACAGCACCTGCCTCGCAAGCGAAAGGCCCTGAGTTTGATCCCGGTAACCACATACAATGCTGGGCGTGGTGACTCACGCCCACCAGCAATCAGTACCACATAGCACAGTGCCGGGCATGGTGGCTCACGCCTGTAATCCCAGCACTCGGGAGGCAGAGACAGGAGGACTGCTGAGTTCGAGGCTTGCCTGGGCTACATGGTGAGCTCAGGGCCAGCCTGAACTATAAAGTGAGACCCTGTCTCAAAAAAAAAAAAAAAAAATTCTTACCTCAGTAGAGTATACGCTTGACATATTTAAATGTTAGGTACATATCTTTACACATCTATATTCTTGTAGTATTTATATTATTTTATATAGGTCAAATGTATCTTAATTTTACCATAAAATAAGCATTAAAGGGGTTGATCCATCAATCATGATCTCATTATGTTTATTCATAATACAGTTATTTTGAGGCAAAAGTTAAAATAGTCAGTAAAGAATTTTCCTTATTTAGCAGATAATATTAATGATTTATTACATATCAGGCAGTGGGTAGAGAGCAGAATATAAGAAATAAAGTCTTTTGTTGCTGCTGTCATTGTTATTTTTGTTGTTTTATTTTCTAATTTTCCTTCAATGATTAGAAATGGCAAAAGAGTCATTTATTCCAAGGAGCAAATCACTGTCTAATCCAAATTCATGAATCAATGCTTTAGTGATTCATGTATTCATTCATTAGATTGATAAGTCAGAATGCCCCATGTAAGGAACTCAAAATCTGACAAGATTCTAGCGATTGGATTTCCAGAGAGGAATGGATAATTCAACCATAGTATATCATTGGTTCCTAGGCAAGAAAGAAATTTATGAAAAACAAAAGGAAGGAAATGATATAATTAGTCAACATATTTTTTAAATGAAGAATACAGGTTCTTAGAAATTTCTTGGAAGTTCATCTAGAAGTAAATGGCTCATTCCTATCTCTTGATCAAAAATGGTTCCTTTGGCCACAGTGTCTTGCAAGGGAATATAAGATGGTAATGAAAAAAAAATAAGGAGATGGTAAGTTTTAATAAAACTTGTGATCACCCTAAACAAAATTAAATGTTGGTTTCTGTTTGTTTGTTTAAGAAAGAAAGGAAGTGTATTAGTTAGGGTAAGGGTTAAGAAACTAAAGAGACTCAAAGTTCAGCGTAGAGTTGTGCTCACTGAAGCTGGTGGCTATGTCTGCCGTCTTTAACATATGTCCTCGCTTGGAGATTTAGGGCATTCCACTTCTCATGTCAGCAGACAGAGAGGAGAGACAGGAGCAGTATGGTACACATAAAGTGATTTTAAGGGTAAATCACACAATGCGCTCATTAATTTTATTTATCAATTATTGCTCAGAACTCAGTCATATGGCCATTGCTAGCAACAACAGAGACTAGAAATACAATGTTTATCTGAGCATTCATGTGTCTTTTTTGGAGATAAAGTCTCATTATGCAGGTCAGGCTGACCTTGACACATTATGTAGTCAAGGTGGCCTCAAACTCTCATTGATCCTTTAGCCTCTCTCCCAGGTGCTCAGATTATAAGCATATGCCACAGTGTTCATCATGGGCATTCATGTATCTTCCTGAAACCCTTTAAATTGTAAGAGGGAAAAAAATGTAGATTGGAGCAGGTAAGGAATTTTGGCAAACATCACTGTTTTGTTTTTGTTTTTGTTTTTTTTGAGGCGGGGTCTTGCTTTATAATTCAGGCTGGTCCTGAGCTCACTATGTAACCCAGGAAAGTCTTGAACTCAGCAATCTTCCTCCCTCTGCCTCCCAAGTGCTGAGATTACATGCATGAGCCACCTGGCATTGTGGTATGTGGTTACCAGGGATATCTTTGGATCTTGCACTTGCTAGGCAGGTGCTGGAACTACTGAGCTAAATCTCTGGCCCAAACATCTCTTTTTATTTCAGGTCTCAGTCAGTTCTAAACACAATTCTTCAACAATTTAAAATATACTAGTTATGCTGACACCTAACTTACTTTCCACTTCTGCAAATACATAAGCAAGGAAGGAATGATAGATGTATTCACTCTCTTGTCACTAACACTAAGCAAAAAATTCCCACAAGTAACTAAGAGCCAAAGAGGAGGACATAGCATAAACATGAGCAGAAATAACACATGAGGATGAGAAAGCCCAACTGAGCTCAGAGATAAAATGTATTTAATGCTTTTATCACAAAGGTAGCAAAAGAGAAAAGATTGAAAGGTAGGTTCACATTTTATAGCCAAGCTATAAAATAAGAGCTTACTTTTTTAAGCAAAGCAAAGCTGTGAAAGATTTTTCTAAACTAGAACAACATTATTTGCAATATGTTTTTGGAAGATTACACTGGTGGCAAAGCACATATTTGCTGCTCAGTGGAACTGAGTTCCATCAGGAACACATAACATTACAATAGACAAGGGGAATGATGAGAAAGAAAACAAGCGTAGGAGATGCAGATGTGGCATCAAACGGAGTTAGTAAGACACTGTATCCAAGGAAACAGAAGATAACGGAAGGAATCTGCCTGGCTACTGCACAGAACCAGTGGTCTGGTACTAGCATCTGCTGGAAGGTAGGAACATAAAATGAAAATGTGGAGGCAAAAATGGTAGTTCAGTTTCTCGCTTATGTTTGAGTCTGTTGTGGGGAGGACTGCACTATGATTAATCGATGTTAGCATTTTGTTCTATGCAATGGTTTGTGTTATGGGTATTTTTATACTGTTCTGGGAAACTCTCCCAACTCCACATTTGGCTGTAGTCATTGTAAAACCTTGAGAGTTGTTCAGGAAATTCCATGTTGCTTATGACTGTACAGTACTCTGAAAGTACATACCCAGGAAAAGACCCAAGTTTTCTTCATAGAGTTGGAGGTATACAATACTGTTTTGCGTTAGATCTAGAGAATCTGCTAAAAGTTGTGTATGTTCAGAGTGAGGCTTCTGGGTGGTGACAGATCATGGGGTGCTGCTCTCATCAGTGGATTAATCCATGGGTACACTGATAGCTGAATGTACTCTTGGAGGCAGAACCTAGCTGGAAGAGGCTTTTCCCCGGGGTGTGACCTGGGAGACTATCTCTTTCCTTGGATCCTCCTTTGCTCTCTACATCCTGGCTGCCATGACTTGAGCATCTTTTTCTCCACCTGCCTCTGCACCACATCTTTTCTGCCTTGAGCCAACCAACCACATACTGAAAATGATGAAAGAAATCTGTCCTTCAAATTACAGGTGTTGGGTGTTCTTTTCCAGCTGTGAGTAACTGGCTCAGACATCAGCTGACAGTGGACCCGAGAAGCTTGCAGCCCTTTAAGGATTTGTTGTAGACAACATCACATGTGGCCTGATTCCTTGGGCAACACAAGACAGACCTAAGGATAGAATGGAAACTTGCATCTACCAGTATAGGATGTAGAGATAAGTAGTTATACGAGAAGATAAAGTAAAGGAAAAGAAGGAAAGCTTACCTCAGATAGTTAATTTAAAGATCATAGCCACCAATAGTTAGGTATATTAACTATAACAGTTTAGCAACACTTGATAAGTAGAAAAAAACTCAGACATATTATTCTCCGTGAGCTTTATGTTAACTCATAAAATGTTCAGCATACTGTACCAATAACTAGAAAGGCAGTTTTCAGGTTGTCTGGTAAATTCTGAAGATGTCTTCCAATATACTGTGGGGGCCTACAGGTCCAAGTCATTTTCACAATCATACTAAGTCAGTTTTTGATGTCTCTTTCCTCATATTAATGTCTTGTACAGCATTTCAGAGACTACTTGAGGGCCAATATTACCACTTACTAAATGCAAAAGTAGATATGAGACAACTGTTAACAAGGCATTAAAGAAATTTATTTTCTTTTTTTTGAGAAAGTGTCTTGTTATGCAGTTCAGGCTGGCCCAGAACTCACTACATAGCCCAGGCTGGCCTTCAAGTTCATGGTGATCCTTCTGCTCAGCTCTCGGCCTCCTAAAGTGCTGGGATTACAGTCATACATCACTACACCTGGTTAAGAGATTTTTTTCAAAAAATATACAATAAAAATATTGTTTTACATAAGGGAAGCAGAGAAATTAAAATTGAATTTCTTTTGGCAATCTGAAAGCACTTCAGTGAAAAGGTAAGACCAGATTCTTTTCGTTGTTAGAAATTCAGAATTACATGCTTTAGTTTATGTATTCTTCCTTGAGAAAAAATAGCAACATAACTTGAGAAGATTTCAAAATATGAAGTAGGAAACAAATAGATATTCCTTTAAGTCCAATATTCAAAGAGCAAATAAGAGGTCAATCCTAGCCTCTAAGGCAAGGCTCTATTGAGATGCTTTTTGATCTGAACAATAACTCTATTGTGATTAACACAATTGCTGCATATATTCTTTTCTCAATTTATGGGCACAAGTGCATGGAATCAAAGGGACTTCAGTGCATGTGTCAAAGGAATATCACAGCCTGAAATATTAATGTAAATATAGATCAAAACATACTTGTACCAAGGGCTCCTTATTTTAAAAAAAATTTATATCACCTTCTAATTTTATATTAAAAGTTTTTAAAAGTTTTATTGGTACAAACCTGTAATAAGAAGCGTTGGAATTTAATTTGAAATGATACTGCCTCTCAATGGTATTTAGAGAAATGCTATTTGCATTAACTCCATCTTCCCTCTCAAGAAATCAGTAAGAACTGCTTGTATGAGACACACTTCCCACAAAAACCAGAATGACCTTAACATTTAAGCAGGGAAACTTTACATTTAAATGTGGTTCTGCAATTCAAATAGCACTTTAAGTCCATACAAGAACACCTGCACAAGTATTTGTAGCAGCTATATTCAGGATAGCCCAAAGCAGCCCTTGAGAGTTCTCACTCCTGACACATCATGGTAGGTATTTGAGCAGAACAATCACATCATGTTTGTTACCATAATACAATAAATGCCAATATCAGTATTAAACACAGTAAATAAGATAAAAAGGTTTGTTAGATTCTAAACTGGATACTTTGAGCTTATGAGTTACCTCTATGTCTGACTCCTCACTGCACAGCTCCAGGATACAGTGGGCTGGTGGGCGGCCTTCAGTCTACTGGAAATGGACTGCACCCTGCAGCCGGGTCCGCGTGCTACTCCCTCAGTCCACCAGAAGCAAGGCATGGCGGGGTTGCATCTGCTGGGTCCGGTCCGCCCACTGCTGGTCCCTCAGTCTGCCGGAAAACAGGGCACGGCGGGCCCACAGCTGCTGGGTCCAGTCCGCCCGCTGCTGGTCCTCAGTCCGCCAGAAAACAGGGCACGGCGGGCCCACAGCTGCTGGGTCCGGTCCGCCCGCTGCTGGTCCCTCAGTCCACCAGAAAACAGGGCACGGCGGGCCCGCAGCTGCTGGGACCCTAACATTTAAGCAGGGAAACTTTACATTTAAATGTGGTTCTGCAATTCAAATAGCACTTTAAGTCCATACAAGAACACCTGCACAAGTATTTGTAGCAGCTATATTCACAATAGCCCAAAGCAGGAAATAATCTAATGACTATCAATAGGTGAATGAATAAAATATACATCCATATAATGGAATATGACTTAGTGATTAAAAAAATCACTACTAGAACTAATGGATAAAGTTGAAAATTATATTACTGCATGAAAGAAGACATACATAAATAATATACATGTTATGACTTTAGTTACATAAAATTCTAGAAAATACAAATTGTAGTGAAAGAAATCAATTTCAGGGTGCTTTCAAGATGGTGGTGGGGAGAGAGGAGCACAATGAGGGATGGAGAATGACGGATAGAGGAATGAGGGACAATGTGGAAGGAGGAGTAGAATAAGGGAATATTTGAGAATCTTGTTAAATGATAAAAATACAACATAACTCTGGTAATACTCTCACAAGTCCTTACCTTGTCAACATTCATCACATTGTATTCTTTTAATGGTTTTAATTTGTCAGGCTCAAATCATAATTCAATAAGGTTGATTTTGAATATTTATCAGTAGCCTCATTTGATGACCTAAACAAACCTGTGACATAGTAAATTGTGATCTTAGTTTGTGAAGGAAGAAATCAAAGCCTAAGGGGCAGAGTACTTTGCTATGTGCTCTCACAGCTCGAGGACATAGTTGTCAAGAATACTAATTTTTAAATTCCTTCACATGACTGTTTCTTTTTGTTAGTTTCATCAACTACAATATTCTGCAGAAGCTCATTTGTTTAAAATATTGACTTCTGGGCTGATCTGATTGGATCAGAGATAGATGTCCATGCAAACTGGAAAAGAGACAAAGGAAACAGGAGTTACCACCACTGGATCTAACGAAGTTTGGAGCTCTCACACGATGGAATAAACATGGAGCCTGAACACAGACCTTCACTCTATTGCTTATGTGCTGGAAGTCTCTGTACATGTCCATGTACAGGTGAATGTATGTACAGAATTAGTTACATAGAATTTTCCAATGTCTATGCCTTCTATTTCATGCTTTGTATAGTTTATGGGTTATAGTGTAGCCTTCTATTAATTTACCTTTTATAATGCAACAATATCTAAATATCTGGTATTCTTTTTGTTCATCGATTTTGTATTGCTGGGGCTCAAATTCAGGAAGTATCTAATAGTCTGAATATTGTCAAGAGTACTTCCAGGGAGGATTACCTTACTCAGGAATTCTCCATGCAACTATATGGAAGAATTCATGAAAGTTGGGCCAATGCTGTTGTATCAGTGATAGTTATAAATCCAATAATCAAAACCCTAAACTTTGTCTTTGACTCTTTCTTATCCCCCATCTAGTCAGTCATTGCAAAACTTGCCCAGCTGTCCTCCCTTGAATAACTCAACTTCTTTTTTTTTTCTCTGCAGTCACCACTATCACTCAGAACAACTGTCCTCTTTCTCTCCAGCAAAAGCCCAGCTTCAATCTCAACCAAAACTGGCTATCTGGATCAAATCCTTTCAAGGATTCCCCTTCTCATGAGAAAATATGCAAACTCATAGAGGTTCTTATACAAGGTTCTTATGAGTTGGAGTCACTACTCTCTTAGCAACATCTCTTGCCATGGACAGCCTTTAACTTTACCTTGCTATAAAACAAAACATTTCCAGTTCCTCAGATATGTGCCTTCCACACTTTCTAGCATGCCTCTTTTTTCTCCCCCAGAAAGTCTTCTTTCTCCTTCTTCATCTGACCAACACTTACTTAGCCTCATTTCATCCTCATTTCTTTAGAAGCCTTTTCTGAAGGTCTACATCCTCGTTAGATGCTCTTACTAAGACTGAATTCTTCCACCATGGTATTTATCGCCATATTGCAGTCACCTTTTTGTGTACATGTTATCTACTCCAGAATTAAAATCAGAAGCATTTCTTGTTCTTTCATCATTCTCTCTTCAAAATCTAACATAGTGCATTCAATAATTATTTCTTGAATGAACTGACTTAATATTACAAAGGGCCAGAACAGATGGTAACACTGGATTAAGACAACATATTTGCTGCATACAGGCCATGTTACCTTCTCAAATGAAGGTAACAGAAAATTATCATGAGTTTATGATTCAGTACTTCTTCTGGTTGAGTATTGCATAGAATGGATGTATCAAGTTTGAAGCTAAATTCTTAATTTTGTGAAAATATCCAGAAACACCATCACTTTTTAAGGTATTATTCTCTCTTGAGCAAGAAGTGTCTTCTACCCTTTTAATCCATAAAATACTTCTATGCTTAAATTTAAGATTTGCTATGGGTAGGAAGACCTGATCCAAGAAGACTAATGCACTGAGTTTAAAGAGGAAAAGTACTGGTAAGTTTTAAGCACGTTAGGATAATTGAGCTCAACATGCGTAAATTGCTTTCAGATGAAAGGCTCTAAGCAATTGTTAAATTATGACCATTCAAAAAAAATCCTCTGTATCCAATCTGGAGAACAAAAGGTTTCCATTTGTACAGCAAATTAGATTCAGGTATATCTTCAGGTTAGTATTTTTTTTCCTAAGGCAGGGAAGCTCTTCTGGCACTGCAGCTCATTCAGAGATGGAAGGGATTTGGTGACTGCGGAAGCCTTTGCCTTGCACTTGTCCCACAGCAATTACATTGGAAGAGGTCCTAGACTGTGGGGTGTGGGGTGTGGGATAAATTTGGAGAAAGACCACAATATGTAAACAAAACCTGCCAGTTTTCCAAAATACCTAACCACAAGACTTCACATTTTGGCAGCTTAGAAAGAGTCAAAATGTGCTTTATTCTGAGAACAAATTTTGTTCTCAGCAGAGAAAATTATGAATCCCAGTTCAAACAGCAGCTACTAATAGCCAAAGTCTTAGAAAATTTAAAGTATAACTCGTGTGGTAAAACTGTGCAAGCCTGTATTGTGATACAATATTAATCAAGGAACCAATGACACCAGTGGAATCTGAAGTATATGTTTTCAACATTCTCTAGATCATGAAATCCTAAAGAAGATCAGTTAATTCTAAAGACAGATTATTAGCATTAAACCAATGTAGGTTGACAAAATCTTCTAACTTCCAACATTACCAATGAAACGACAGCATTTTAATACTGCATAAGATTTTATTATAATTTTTAGCTTACAATCCTAAAACAACTACTTATGTTGAAAATCTTTGCCTATTGCACTTTTACAGATCTTGTGTAAATGAAAAAGGTACCAAGAGATGAAAAGAGAAAGAGAGAGGGAAATGTAATGATTATGTGTTGCAAAATGTTACTAACAAAAATAAAAAATTTAAAACAACACTATAAGAATTTATAGGTTGTCACTAATGCAGTTAATAAGCTAATACCAAAAAGAACCAAGAAAGTAAAAATTAGGTCAAAACCTTATTCTATTTCCCCAGAATTAGTGTTGCTTTTGGACAGAGAAAGCAACTAATTCAACCCCCAAATAGTTCTAAAGTTGTACAATACTCAGGCTTACAGGATACATTAGCAACTCACATTTGAACGTGGCCACAAGAGCTGTTCATCTCTGCCTTGTGGAAGGAAATAGCCTTCCAGTTTTCTTCATCTCAGCTGGATTTCTCCAAAGCTGAGTCTTACCAAGTCCAGATATCCACGGAAAGGTAAATAAACAACTCAGCCGACTGTAGGGCTACCGACAGACTTTTCTAAACATTAATGAAAAAGTGTGTGGTGCCGTTCCTAACATTTGAAGTTCAGAAGTAGGAATTGATAAAACTCATGAGATAGTAGAAGGTGGGAGCTATTCCATTGACTCTCAGAAGGGCTTTAGGAATTATAGATAAGGACCAAATAGTGTAGATTTATTAATTTCCCAAGGTGATTTGAGAGAAAATGCCTTAAATGTTACATTCATTCACTGATTCTCATATTCACTGAAAAAAATATACAAAGCCTATGTATATGGAGGGGGTGTGGGGAGAGGGCAGGGGAATGGAAAAAAATGAGAATCAAGATGTGTCTTGTGCTGGCACAAATTGCCAAAGTTGACTGTGACCCCCCTTCTCTCTATATATAATATTTGTATATGTAAATATATATCTCTATATATTTACATCTATGTCTATATCTATATCTATATAGATATATATACCAGTAAAATCAATTTTAAAAAAAGAAACATTTGATGAGTACTAACCATCTTCTTTCTGCTGGTGTTAATTCAGCCTAGCATTGAGAATATGACATTGAATTATCATGAGACATCCTGTATCCTCTTGGTACCTACTATATGGCAGGGGTGTCCAACACATACATGTATAATATGTGTGAATGGATAAAATTCAGAATTCTGTTTTTGGTATGAAAACCCTGAAAACAAGAGAGAAAGAGAGGGCTTTGCTTCCTACTTTCTCACTGTGGAAGTTAATTGGAAATATTCATTCCGTTCTCATTTCCAAGCAGCCAAGACCAGACATGCTCTCTCTTAGAAATTTGAGCTTTGACAACAATGTGTGGTGGTAGCTCAAAAGCAATTATAAACTTTTCAAGAATCTCACATAAGCAGAGTTCTTTAGGACCACTCCCCATACTCTTGTGTCATATGGTCCTGTCTCCTTAATGTTCCTCCCCAGTTTCATAGCCTGCATGTCCACCTTCTGGAACATTTCACTGCTTGCAACTCTCCAAACACATTAGGTCCTTCAATACTTCTGTACCTTTACTCACATACTGAGTCTTCTGGGCTTGAAATATTCTATTCTTTGATCTTCCTGGCTCTCTCAAATAATCTAGTTTGCCATGATGGGTGAGTTCAGGGGTCAACTTTTCCTTCAAAATGTTTTCTGGAACTCTGCTTGGATGAAGAACTCCTGTCATAACATGTATATAATTATCTTTAACATACATTTTGCTAACTTTATCTTTTATGTCTTAGTCTTAACCATTAAGTTATTAGAAAATATAAAGGTTTTTAGAAAAAAAAAGACTTTTACCTTATTTATTTTGATATTTCCAGCACCTGGAAAACACCCAGCCCCAAAATTAAGGTTTTAAAGTTATGTTGAACTAAGTTAAGTATGCCATGTTCTCATTAACATCTGTTACTAAATTATAATCCCTGTCTCGACAGAGGACTTTAACTTATATAGTCTGGGTTCTTAATGTTTCTAGAAGATCTTTCTCTTGCACTTTACCCTTTGATGATTTTGGTCAACAATAAGACCTTCCTAGAAAAGTTAGTATACAGCATTGTTAAAGAAATTAGAAAGACAAGGGGGAAAAAATGAAGAAGTAGTGCTTCAAAAAAGATGAGTCACAAATAGAGACATTTGCAACATGAAGATGGAAAGAGTAGGAAATGAGGAGGCTTAATTATGATTCATGATTCAACCACAGATTAGATTGTTATATCTTATTTCCGGTTTCTTCACTTCCATTTGAACAGTGTAAATCCGGCTTCCTGATGTAATCTATTTCTAGGAATATATATTTGGCCCTCACATGTATAATTCCTGTCATGGGCCACAGCAACTTGAGACATACTAAAAATGGATTCCTGACAAAGTGTGGCATAGGCTGCTTACGAAGGAAACACAGCAAAGGCCCTGATAGAAGAGTGTGTTCTTGACTAATCACAAGTCTCTAAGCACATCAGTCATTGCCTTCTCCACACAGTGCACCAATAGTCTTCTATCTTGAACTGAGGAAGAAGGCACAAAAAGGCTAATCGCAGAAGGTTTTGATGTGATATGTTCCCAGGTAAGCCCTGGTCTATGACTTCCCAGTTTGTGAGATCATGATGCATTCCTCAGCTTCCCCAGCTCTTTCTCCATCTTAGAAATGGGAAAATAAGAGTGCCTGAATAATGAGGCTTTTAATTTTTTTTATTTTATTTCTGTGACTATATATTTATTTCATATATTAATGGAGTAAAGTGTGATATTTCAATATATACATGCAGCATGCACTGATCAAATTCAGGCTTCTTTTTCCTACCTCCTCCCTTTTATTTCCATTCTCTAGTAATTATTCTGCATTCTAGTCAATTTTACTTTAAACTTCTGCATATGACAGAACATGTGATATTTCCTTTTCTGTGTTTGGCTTATTTCACTTAACATAATAATTTCAGTTTCATCAATTTACCAAAAATGATAGTTTCATTCTTCTTTATGGCTGAATAATATTTCATTTGTACATATACTTCATTTTCTTTTTTCATTCATCCATCAGTTGATGTATCTGTGGTGGTCTTAGACTGTACCAGGAACACAACTAATATATTAAATAAATAATACATGTTCCTTGATTCTTCCATCTGAAGGGAACTCATTTGTGGTGGCTCATTAGGTCACATAAAATAATGTTCTATACCTTTTGTGCACATTCTACTGTGTCTTACAAGTAAACAAGTGTACAGTCAGTTCTCTTCCATCCTTCATCCCCAGGAGACTGCAATTTTCACAATCTGTCCTATTGCAACACTGCCTCTCTGAAACGCTGAAATTATCCTGCTGCTGCCCTGGAAAATCCTTCTCTAAAGTCCCTCCCTCACAGCGCTTATATTTTGCACGTTGGAGTGTTGGAACACACTGAGGCACTGCCACACGGCTCCCCTGTGGAAGCAAGTACTTAGCCAGTGAGTGAGTCTCACAGGTTAGTCTATATCTTAATTAGCAATTGCAAATCCAGAGATTCTGGAAAGCCTCACAATATTTCTTTGTAGGTGCCATGGTTACCACAATGGAAAGCTCCATATATCCACGAGGATCAGATGTATGTTATCTAAAAGCATCTTTGAGGGTCTTGTGTAGGAGGTTCCCCAAAATGTCGTAAATCCTGACTCTCTAAGCACATCTCAAATGTCCTTTCCTGATCTCAAAAGTCCTCCCTGATTTTTCTCAAATAGTATGGTGTTTTTCCCTCCATGTTTCTACAGCACCGTACACCCTGATTTTAGCTGTGAAATGTTTTCTAGGTTCCTGTGCTATCTACAGGGGGGCCCCCTTAGCTATCCCAAAAGCTGTAAACCGACACACAAGGTTCAGAGACATTTGGCCAAGTTCGTTCCCCAGTCACGAGCTCTCCCTTGTTGCTCTTGATGGATGTCATAGAAGCCTAGCAATCAGCTAAACAGTACCCAAGCACAACTCCAGAAGAGCTAAGTGAAATAAATCAGACAAAGGAGACTAATATCACATTTTAAAAGTTAAATAAAAGAAAGATAATAGGAAACAGAATTAGACCTGTGTGGATGGGAAAAGCACAAGGAATGGAGAGGGTGAGAAGAGAGGGGAAAGAATAGTAAAAAAAAATTAAAGTGTAATATATAACAATTTCCTATGATGAATCTATTCAAAAGTTATCACAAATATTTACAAATTTTTTAAAGACTTTAGACCAGGATTTATTTGAAACACATTCTCAAAGGCAGAAGCCTGCACAGGTATACCATTTCCAATTTCCCTAGGACAATACTTGGGGACTTTTAAGATCTGGATGCCAGAAGAAAAACTTCAGACCTTTGAACTGAGTGATTGGGAGACACCATCCCCTCTTTGACATCATTAGAGTGTGAGATTTGGGAAACATATGATGGATAAAAACTTGGCTCCAGCCTTAGTCCATCAGCCAAGGACTCGTGGCCAGAGGATGAAACATTTGTGGGTCGCACTGTATGGTAGCAGCTATCCAATGTGGCAAATTGGTGGCATGATTTGTATCTCAGACTCAAGCTTTCACATTTTCGGGGAGCTTGAAGTCACGACTGACATGATCTAGTGAGTGGGTGACCTATTTCACCACATGAGCCCTCTATCAAGCATATGGCCTAAAAATTTCTCAGTTACACCTACGTTCATGTCACTTTGCAGGAGGAAATCCTGTAGGTGGCTAGCGCTGGAAAGTTAAATCGTGTTCTTTTTGTGGACTTAATCCAGTTCTGACTCATTAGCCCACTGAGTCTCAATTAATGAGTCAAATTCAACCAGACTGAATTACTTTGTATATACCAAGTTATTAATATTCCTTTGTCTAAAACTTAAGAGTGGTCATTGAGCCTACAAGAGTGGGGCCTTCTAACATCTCCCTGCAGCCTAGGACCTATGCTGCTGCTGTTTTTAGTAAATGAAAGAAGAATCTTCAGTTATGGGTACAAGACTTAATTCCTGTTTATATTTGACACCAGTGGGAGTCAACTATGTTTGCTCTTTTTCTGAAAATGTGCCTGATGCAGTTATGATAATGACTGGTATTTTTAAAAAGATATTATTGTTACATCCTATGTATCTATTTGTCACTGCATATCATATAATATCCTAATGTACTAGTCAGGTTTCCACTGTTGGAACAAAATACCTGATATATACAACTTAGAGGAGAAAAAAAAGGTATTTTTAATTCATAGACTCAGAGGCTTCATTGTGTGGTCAGATGGATCCCAAATAGAAATATCATAGCTGAAGGGCATAGCAGAGGAGAAATATTGACCTAACAGAGAGAGAAGGAGTCACAGAAAGTCAAGAAAGACTGGGCTCAAGAATATACTATCCCAGCCTGGTGTGGTAATACACACCAGTAATCCCAGCACACAGGAGGAAGGTTACTGCAAGTTTGGGACCATTCTGGGATACATATTGAGTTCAAGGCTTTGTCTCAAAAGGAAACAAATAGACTCTTCTAGGTTACACCCTCTGTCAACTACTTCCTCCAACTAGGTACCATGTCCCAGTGGCCCATTCTATTAACAAAGTTAAGTCTCTCATGATCCAATTGCCTTCAGAAACCCCCACCTCTGAACACATGAGACTTTGGAAGGACATTTTTAGCTCTAAATCATAATATCTAATATCTACTTCTTAATTCATGTTAATTTTTTTTTTGAGACAGGGTCTCACTTTGGAGTCCAGGCTGACCCTGAGCTCACTGTGTAGCCCAGACAAGCTGCAAACTCAGCAATCCTCTTGTCTCTGCCTCCCAAGTGCTGGGATTACAGGCGTGAGCCACCACACCCGGCACTGTGGTATGTGGTATTGATGGCTGGTGGGCAAGAGTCATCACAACAAGCATTGTATGTGGTTACTGGGGATCGAACTCAGGACCTTGTGCTTGCGAGGCAGGTGCCAGAACCACTGAGCTAAATCTCCAGCCCTCATGTTAATTTCTTTTAGAAGAAATGATCACATGTTTTGTGAGGAAGTAGGAGAGCATGAATAAGAGGCTGTGCTTCACTGAAGACACATACCAAACATTAGAGTCAAGTTTTCCCATTGCAGGATACAATACATGACACTCATAACTTAAAAAGAAAAGTTGGATGTAGCTTACAACCTACAGGATTCAGTCCACAGTTTTCCCTTTGCATCATGCTGAAAGGGTCTGACAGAGGAAGGCTGCTCACCTCATGGAAGCCAGAAAACAGAGAGACAAGGGAGGAACAAGGGACAGAGATATGCTCTCTCAGTCCATATGCCCAGTGATGCCTCCCTCCAACCAGGCTGGGAGGACCTAGGCTGCTAATCATACAGGAATTCATCAGTGGAATAATCCAGCAATGAGTATAACATCACCATGATTCAACCACCATTTAAAAGCTCCCATATCTTAACACATGAGACCTCTACAAAATAACTTATATCTAAAAACTGTAGCACCCCATTGAAGGGCAGGTACTACTGGGGTACTTTTGAAGTGCACAGTAGCAACTGCATGCTATTATAAGGTGGCACACTAAGGTCACTTGAAGATTTTATAGCAACAAAGACACAACCGTAGCATGAAGCAGGTTTAGGTTCCACTCCTAAGATTTCAATTTAACTGGTCTTGGGAGAGATGGGAGAGTGGTTGTAAAGCACATGAGAGAATCACTGCTGGCTACAATGCTACACAGAGATTTCTGAAGACTGGTGGCAAAATGTGCCCTGATATACCGATATAAGGTAAATACTGAATCCAATACTAACAGTTTAGAAGATTTTATGGAAAACTTGCTGAACAGCATATTTGTTGAATCTAATAGTAAATACCAAGGATTGTATTTTACACTCTTGTTTTTTATGTTACTGCATTTTTAGCAGCCAAATCCATTTGTACTGTATTTAAAATAATACAAGTGTATAATGATGGATTAAATATTGTTTGAGAACTGCCTTTCCACTTACTTTAGCTTACTTTCACTCTTGCATGTGCACGTGTGTGTGAGAAAGACAGAGAAATAGTGGAAACCACAGAGAAGAGTGATATTTACCGGTTACCTTTGAAAATTTAGCTTGTCCTTTCTGGTGGGTGATGTTGAAGTCTGGCTAAGCAGGGTGTGCCACACCACAGTCCAGTAGCTCTATAGGACACCATTAGGCTGTTGCACACAATGCACCTGCCCTAGTGTGTCAAGACCCCTAATTGGTCAGGACCAGGTCATCTGCTAATCACCCTATGTCCTGACTCTCTAGGCTTCAGCCAATAGATGGGTTACCCATAAGACTTTTTACTATGCCCTCCCCCAACTACCTGTATGTAAACTATGCTCCTGCTCAACAAAAACAGAAGTGATTCTCTGAAATCATCCCCAGAGCCTGTGTCCTGACTGCGCCTCACCCTCTCAGTCTGGGTCAAAGATACCTACCTGCAACCAACCACTTCTTAACTCTACATCAAATAAAAATGAAGAAAGAACAGGAAAAGAAAAAAAGGAAAGCAGAAAAGAAAAAAGGAAGAGATGATTGAAGAAAATGAGGGAAAAAAGAAAAAAGAATGGGTGAAGGAAGAGAAGTGGGGTGGGAGACAAAGTCAGGAAGGCAGTTGTCTCACTTTTTTATTGGTGGTGGTGTGTTTTTCTGGTTTTTGTTGTTGTTGTTGTTGTTGTTGTTTTGCTTTGGTTGGTTTTGTTTTGTTTTGTTTTTTGTTTTTGAGACAGGGTCTTGCTTTATAGTTCAGGCTGGCCCTGAGCTCACTGTGCAGCCCAGGCAAGCCTCGAACTCAACAATCCTCCTGTCTCTGCCTCCTCAGTGCTGGGATTACAGATGTGAGCCACCATGCAGAGCTGTTGTTGTTTTGAGACAAGGTCTCACTTTGTACTTCAGACTGGCCTTGAACTCATGGCAATCCTCCTGCCTCTGCCTCCCACATGCTGGGATTATAGGCCGTGCCTGACAGTTATCTCACATTTTTCCACTAGTCTTTCCAAATTGTTCAGATAATGAGTGATATTTTCATCGAATGTCTGGTCAGTCACTGGTCACGTGTTTACTACTCAGGAAGCAACTTGTTCTTTACTCATCTTGAGAGCATTTAGCAACAAAGATACTCTTTCTTTCCAGTTCTTTGTTCAAAGGCAGTTGAATTCTTGAAAAATATCTCCCAAAGGCAAAATTAGAGTCTTTGCAGTATTACAGTGAGGATCACTTATTTTGGTTTATAACATCAGGGTCTTTTGAAAACTGATAGATGCCAGGGCTATAGCAGAAAATACACAAAATGAATCTAGAACATAATATGATCCCAGGAAGCAAGGAACTTCTCAAAAAATAAAAGGATGGGGCCAGGTCAAAAACACAGGAGCCAATTTTGAAGATTCCCAATGGGCAAAATGGTAACAATTAGAGGGATAAAATGAATAATATGGTCATTCATATCCAGCCCAAAGCATTAGTATATATCAGAAATCATTTACTTCAGAGATTAAAAAGGAGCCATTATTTCATTGGAGAAGAATTCTAATTAATAGATACTCCCTTTTCTACTGGAACTTTATCACCCTTTCTCCCTTACACCCTCTTGAGAATGGGCTGGACTTAGTGAATCAGCCAGTGAGTGACATGTTCAGGGAAAACAATGATTTTTACAATGAAGACAGCTGCAAGTAATACCTTAGTTACCTGGTAGAGTTGAACACTGTCAGTGACAGAGCAGTCTGGTATTATAGATCCATCATCTTCTGAGCTGCTGCAACAAATTACTGTGGACTGGCTGGCGTAAACAATAAAAAACTTCTCACAGGTCTGGAGACTAAAAGCCCACAATCATGGTAGCAGCATGGCCAGGTTCTGATAAAGATCCTCTTCTAAACCATAGACTGCACATGGTAAAAAGGGACTATAGAGCTGGAGATTTAGCTCAGTGGTTCTGGCACCTGCCTCGCAAATGCAATGGTCCTGAGTTCAATCCCTGGTAACTACATACGTGCTGGGCACGGTGACTCACGTCCACAAGCAATTAATACCACATACCACAGTGCCTGGCATGGTAGCTCATGCCTGTAATCCCAGCACTCGGGAGGCAGAGACAGGAGGATTGCTGAGTTCAAGGCTTGCCTGGGCTACATAGTGAGCTCAGGGCCAGCCTGAACTACAAAGCAAGACCCTGTCTCAAAAAGCAAAAAAAAAAAAAGGGACTATAAAACTCTTTGGAATCTGTTTTGAAAGGACACACTCCCATCCATGAGAGGTCTACCTTTGTGATCTAATTACATTGTAAAGGCCTCTCTTAATATCACTACAGGGGTTAGGTCTTAATAATTTGAATTTGGGTGCAGGGCACAAACACTCAGACTGGACACCCTCTGTTACAGTGTGAGGAGAAAGACACTTGAGTTGCATGCCATTCTTCTCAAACTTTCAAAACCCTGGGCCAGGGATTTAGTTCAAGTGGTACTGCACCTACTCTGGAAGCCTAAGGGCCCAAGTTCAATCCCCGGTAGGGCAAAACAAAACAAAACAAAAAGCTTCAAAACTTTAATTTCATTAGAATAAAACATCAAATAAATTGACACTGGAGGACGTTCTACCAACCACCTTCCCAGTTCTTCTCAAAAATGTCAAAGGGACTAAAAACAAGATAAATATGAGAAGCTATCAGAACTGAGAAGAAACTAAAATCACGTCATGATTAAGTGAAGTGTGGTATTCTTCAAGAGACACTGAAAGAGAAAAATGGATATTTGAGAAAAACTAGTGAGATTAAATAAAACATGGAAGTTCTCAACAGTAATGAGAGGATTCTAATTCCTAGATAGAACTTAATATGGCAAGAAGTAGGAAGTGGAGAAACTGATTACAGGGCCTGCAAGAACACTCTGGGGGATGGGGATTTAGCTCAAGCAGTACCGTGCCAACTTTGGATGCACAAGGACCTGAGTTTGATCCCCAGTACCGCAAAGAAAAAAAAATACCCTGGGGTCTGTAGTAAAAGGATACTAATTCCCATCATGAGTACTCCATTTTTTTTCAAAATTTCCATATATCTAAATCTATTGTAAAGTAAATGGCACTTGATAGATTACAGAAAAATGCTAATAGGCAGTTGATAAAAATCAGGCAGAACCATATCTCCTATAAACAGATTTGAGACACGATGACTATTCAAAAATTTTTACTGAGTAGACAATAACTATAATATATCTGTATATCATATAAGCTGTTTATTATAATTAACAAGTTTGTGACTGCATAAGGGTTAAGTTCATAGAAGAAATTACCAAAAATGAGAGAAAAAAATCAATCTTTTCATTTACTGAAGTTTCCAAAAGATATTCAAATCAGCAAAATTTAAGGAAAGTTACAGAGTGGGCAACATATGCAATCAGTTAACAAGCTCTCCAGCCAAACGGAACATTGCTGTAAGGGAAAATGGAGAGGATCTGATTAAAAGTAGGTATGTTTTCTTTTGTGAAGTTTAAGAATTGATACCATTTCCATTCCATCTCTTTGTTGTGGTGAGGTCTAATTTTCTTGGTTCTCTTTGTTTTATTTTACTTTTTAAAAATATGTATTTTTCTTTGTGGTCTTTTTTACATTTAATTTTCTTCTTCCTTATAATTCTGATTATCATCTTTCTTTCCTTTCTTTTTTTATGACCTACCAACCCCAGGCTGGAGGCTGATTCACTTCCATGTGCATTACTAACCCCCTTTCTTCTGTCCACAGGTACCTGGCTCTGGGCCTTCCCATTACTCTTTAGGATTTTCTTCAGGACACTTTCACACACTTGTAATGTACTTTGTGATTCATTTTTCACATGTTGGCTATATCTGAAAACAGATGCATCTCATCAGGCCTGTTAGTTCACAAATGTGGCAAACATTATAGACTTCAGGGGCCGAACTTATTTTCTACAACTAAAGTGATATAGTAGTATTGTCTGCATTTACAATATACTAATTAAGGGATTATGTAAGGGAAAACGTTAACTTTGCCAAACAGTTTTTACCCCTTTCTTTAGAATGTGTTTTTAAAAATCCTCAGCAGTTTTTATTTAATTTTACTGGTTTCTGGTTTCCTACCTGGGGGATTCTAGACAATTCATTTAATCCTCCAGTTTGCCATTTGCCTGGTGGCAAAATGGAAATATACTATAACAGTTACATGACCAGAGAGATAATTAATCCCAATTATGGTTGGATGGCCCTTCCAGGAAATCTATGATTTTATTTTGAATTAGTATTTGAGGAGAAATGTGTATGTACGTTTCACTTTGTAAAGCCATGAATAAAAATAAAATTATAAGATACCATCTTTGCTGTCTAGGACCTCTCCATTTGGTTTGTTATATAAGGAACTCATATGACACAGCTGAAAATATCATGATGAAGTGTATATGTGCAGTTATGAACCTTCAGACAATAAGTTTTATGAAGTTTGTGGAGAAGTTAGAAATAACTAATGGCTAACATGGTTCCTGAGGACTTTCCAGAAGCTGAGAAACCAACATGGTGTAGCAACATGGATGGGATTTTGTTCTCAGGTAGAAACTTCATTCAGCTACTGGTTCTGACACACCACTGCTACATGACTGAAGGTCAGTTACATTTCCTTTTCTTTCATATATGACAACATCTTCCTGAGACTGAGATTGCCATTGGATTAAGAAAGACCGTAGTAGGCCAAGAGATTGTATAACAGAACTGATAAATGAACATGTTTTCTAATTAGAAGTAAAGAATGAAATCAGCATTAAAACAGTAGTTTAGATGCTTCCAATGGAAAAGCGAAATCTTAAAGAAGGATTTGACCATACTCATCAAAGAAGATGAGTTTTGTTTTCACTGTGTTAACTCTTAGGAGATCATGGTAATCTCATCATTAGTTTGACAAGAAAAGAGAAAAAGACATGATCTTGAGTTTAGGGAGAGAAAATCAAATTTCCACTCATTCTGAATTTGATAGAAAACAAATATGTACCATGTATACACTCAACAATGAACCATTACTGAATACTCTGAATGTTTATAATTTTTTTTCAATTTTCATAGCATTGTTTTTCTCTTGTCTTTTCTTTCTTTCTCTTCCCTCCCTCCTTCCTTCTCTGTTTCCTTGTACCTTTTCTCCTTTCCATAGAATTCAAGACATATTCCAAAAGATGGTACTTTTGTCTTTGAGGAAACCACAAAAATAGAAAGGTCACTTTCACTTTCTTCCACCCACCACCCCTGAGATGGGTCATAAGGACCTCATCTGAGGCCCCACCCACCCACCCACACACAGGAAAAGCAGCCTTATGTCCCTATTTCTGAGGATAGGGCGCAGAAAAGAATCCACACACACAGGCCTTGCTCAGTGGCCCCTACCCTGGTTTATTAGCAACAGACCATTACTTTTTTATCCACTCCATTATTTTAGGATAAGTCACTTCATCCATCCAAGTGTTAAAAAATATACAAATTTAATCACTTGTTCAAGTTTTCACTTCCTTATGAATGTACCTGTTATGTCACCTTCTATCAATAAATTAATGTGTTTTTCTCTGATTAATGTTTTGTGTATGATAGAAGTTTTAGTGATAAACTCAGTATGGCAAAAAAAGATATTTCTAGCCCTCTATATTTCTTTTCCTCTTAAAGCAAAATATATAACTCTTGAGTGAAAGCTGTCTGTCTTATTTTGGTAAACCTTCACCACACAGATACCACTTTGCACGTGGAAAGTACTCAACAAATTTCTATGAAAAAACAAATTGTTTATAACTAGAGATTTGCTGGAAATTGCCACAAGCCAGGAATATGCACGGGAAGGCTGCAGTGTTCCCAGGGCTCAGGCACAGAGCAAGAAGACACGCAGAGAGCAGGAGAGCGCCAGAGGGCCAGCCGGCACTGCAGAGAGCGGGAAACCCTCCTCTGGCCTCAAGACACAGAATGATTCATTCTGGAAACTGCAACGAAGTCAGGGAAGCTGGAAACCGAGTGCAAACGGCTCTTGCAGAGACTAGGAACAGACTGACAAGACAGACGGAGTGCCTCAGGGCACATGTGGCTGGCTGTGCAAGCCTTTTTTAAGAATGACGGAAACACATTGACTTGTTCTCAGAGGATGAGTACAGTGGTGCCCCGGCTGCCCTGGGTTGTGTATCTAGCTCCACCGCATATTATGGGACCTCAACTCATTTCTCCTGTCCATCAGTTTCTATGTTTATAAAGTGGGATAATGCTACTCACTGCAAAATGTTGTAAAAGTTAAATTATAGAAACAGTTTAGAAGAAAGGTTAGTGTATCATTTCTACAATAAAGAGGGTCATATGTATAATCTTTGTTTTATATATATATGAGTGTTATATTTATATGTAATTTTAAGAGAGGAGTATGTATGTGATAGCATCTTCATTTCTGAACACTACTCATCGCACTGTGCAGAAGACTGGACTGCAGGCAGCCTGAGCGGACACAAAGCTGGCCACTGCTCTGCTGTAGTCACCCACCCTGGAAAGCGTGGCTGACCACAAGACCAAGGTGACCAGAGACAGAGCAAACAGAATGATTGAAAAATTTTTAATGGGAAAACAATAAGTATCCTTTCAATGCCAAGTCACCTAAAAATATCCATACATCTACTTTGATTGCTCCACACAGGGAAAGGAGAATTTATAGGGAAACATCAAAATAAAGAAGATATTCTGAAAAAGAAAAGATATTCCAAAAAAAGAGAAGACATTCCAGTGTCTTTGGGGGCTACTGTGTGGATACAAGAAGAAAAGCATGATTTGTGGTGAAACTTATGAGTTTGTAGGCAATGGAGCTACAGATATAGATTATAGATGGACAGAGATCTATGAGGGGAATATATTTGGATCTTAGAAGAAAGTCATAATATTAGGACACAGGTTTGAGGGATCAAATCTTCTAAATAAATGAGGAATTGTGGCCATGACAGTGGATGCGATCATATAAATAAGAGGTAATGTATAAGAGTGAAACAGAAACTTCTCATTCTGAGACTCCATCCATCAACGATCCAAACAAGGAGAAAGGCTCAGACCTGGTAGCTGATGTCAGTATCTGCACCCAGACCCCAGTAACTCAGGTCTTTCTGAAAAACAAACAAACGTAGAGAAAGAAGCCATGGTTACTCACAATGCTCAAAAGCTATGGGACTTTCTATTTGTTATTAATAGAAGTAGTACAGCTTTATCGAGGCACCCAAAAGTAAACTGCTAGTGGATATTCAAACACAGCCAGTATAATGCCTTAAGTGTATTATCCACACACCACTTGAGTTTCTTGATAACAGGCATTTGTACTTTCAGTTCCAACACATACTGTAACATACAAGTAAGGACCTGCTGCTGCTGGTTAGAATCTAGCTAATACCTAGTCCCAAACCTGTAATTTTCAAATCAATTTGTACATTAACTTTACCTCCTATAGGAACAAATCTCCAGGATGTCTGTCAATAAGGAAAATAGTTTGAGAGGTGGAATATCTTTCTCTAACAATCTGTTATTTCATCTGGTAGCCAGAAATAAATGTAAAGTGTAATTCAAAGCCCGCAATTATAAAGGCAACTTATTTAATATGCATTGATAAGCCTGCCATTTTTAGCACTTTGCATACTAAATGATAACTGAGTTCTTTATGCATTCTGTATTAATTTTTCCCTTCTTTCTGACCATCAGGAAAATATTGTATGAAAGATTAGGAAATAAATAGTACAAAGATCTTGGCCTCTGGGTGTTTGGTAAATTGGAGAAGTATATAGATAAGTCACTACCGTTCAAACATCAAACTGTAACAAACAGGCAGACAAGCCAGGCCTCTAGTTCTGGAGGTGACTGACTGCCTGGGGCTGTCTCAGAAGATTTTCCTGGGCAGCAGCTTCCAATCTAAATGTGCAAATGAGAAGGGAGGAACATTCCACAGATAAGGAATATTCTGAAAAAGGCACCAAGAAAAACAGAGGGTGTTGCTCATTATGCATGAAAAAAGAAAGTTGGCTGCAGGTGGAATTTAAGAGACAGAGAAAGCTGACAAAAACCCTGGAGATGTGTCTTTATCTTCTTTGAAGTTAGGACTTCTCTTTTTTAGAATGTTTGGCCTCCAAAGTGATGTGATCCAATCTCTTCAGGACTGAAATATGAGCAATATCAGGAAGAAAGAGAGAGAATTTGGTGAGAAACTATTTAGGGAACTCAATCAAGCTAAGAGCTGATGTGGTCTTTTCTCAAACAATGTACAGGGAATTGAAAAGCATATTTCCAGAATTTCTTTAAGTTTGGTTTATTGTTTCAACACGTTCCAAATGTTTTTCCCACTTAGTTTGTGGCAGGCAAAAGAGAAGGAGTTACAAAGAACCAGCCACTGAGAGTTTTAGGGACCTCATGCACACATTCATTCCAAGTCCAGTGATGATGCAGATAAAAGTCCATCATTCTTGGTGTACCACTCTGCGTGTGACTCAGACTGTGTTTCCCTCTTAGTATAAGCAGTAACCCTCATACTCAGTTATGTCATCCTGCTGCTCATCCAGCATGCTTGCCTACCACTGCCTGACCTCTGAGCAAGACAACACGCTGTGTGTGGGGTGTGTGTGTGTGTTTGTGTTGCTTCGGTCTAAACTAGGAGCCTTTGTACTCAGCTACATTCTCAACCCTTTTATTACTTTTCATTTTAAGACCCATGAGTCACCCTGGTGGGTCTTGAACTTTCAGTCTTCTTTCCTCAGCCTCCCAAAGTGGTGGCATTACAGACACGTGCCACCACACCTGATTTAGGCATTTCTGTCTTTCCAGATGGAGCTGGTACTGAGAGGAACAGAGGATACAAGAGAGGATTTGAGGTGCAAGGCATGGTGAAGAAAGAGAAGGTGATACTTTTGACTTTAGCTCTGCTTTCTCTCAAATCAAGCACACCATAACATGCTTATTCAGACGAAGACAGGGCTAACTCATGTGTTAACTCTGTGGACAACTGTGATCATAAACCTCGTAGACTGCCAGGGGAAAATTGCCACTCACACTTTCATACTGATTAGCGATTTTCATACTTAAGCCTCCAATTTTTAAAGAAGAGTAAACTGTATTCAGATGGCAAATGCAAACTCAGTTTGGGTCATATAATTTATGCTACTGCTAAAAAATAAAGCTGGTTTTATAGTTCAGTGTTACAGTGAGGGGTTGGCATGCATGGGCCTTAGGTTTAATTCCCAACTCAAAAGGAAAAAAAAAAGAAGGAAAAGGAAAGATATAAGCCTAAACAAACTATTAATAGGATCATTTATTGTTACATTGTTATTTGCATCATAAAGTGATAACTTCTCTTTCATTCTTTTTTATTCTTTTATTCTTTTTCCCCCATGTACCAGTACTCGAACTCACACATTTACTGTCCGTACCCAGGCTTTCTCTCAGGCTTCTCAACTCTTACTGAGTCTATTTTCCTTATTAAACCATGCCTAGTATTTTGTAGTTAGTGACTGGTGAAGGTCAGTGGGAAGGTTACCTTTATAGGCGGCTCCCTTGGGCCTTGTCTGAGAGCCCCAGGGACAGCTGTGGTTATCCTTCCAAGAAGAGATTCCCTGTTCTGTCATTTACGTTTCTCAGGATCCCTAAAAAGATAGAAACTCAATATAATAGAAGGGATTAATGTGATTTCTATGTACCGCTCAGTAAGATTTTGAAATACAAAGAATTGGGTAAATGTGTAACAAACTCTGTTGTCTTTTTTATCAGATACCAGGAAAACAGAGGTCTTGATCCACTTTGGATAATTAAAGAGTCTGTGACACATCTTGAAAGTGAGGAGGTATGAATTCTAGTTCCCTGGAGAAATTCCAAGCCACATAATTACACCTTCCACTTGCTACCTAAAAATCTTCCTCAGTGTTTCAGCTAAAAAATAAATTCTTGTCTTCCCCTAGTAAATGTTCCTGCTGCAGCTTACAAGACAGCCCTATATTTATTAAGCAGGTTCTTCCTATATGTCACTAAAAATCAAATTTTCTGTTCACAGTGGCCCAGGAAAACAGAGAGCTTGATGTGTCTTTCCATACTAGGAAGGTAGTATAGAGATGTATAAATGTAGAGATGGAAACTACACAAATATATAGAGAGACATTAAATATACAAATATATAGGGAGACATATTGACCCATTTTACTCCTGACAAAAAGAAACTAAACAATTTTGACCTTTCCTAACTGGCAAGTAGTAATTAAAGCAGATGTGTCTTGGGCCAGAGAATTAGCTCAGTAGTTCCAGTGCCTGCCTAGCAAGCACAAGGTCCTGAGTTGAATCCCTGGTAACCACATACAACAATACTGGGCATGGTGGAGCCTCACCAGCAATCAGTACCACATGCCACAATGCCAGGCTTACTGGTTCCCACCTGTAATCCCAGCACTCAGGAAGGAGAGGCAGGAATGTTGCTGAGTTTGGAGCTTGCCTGGGCTACATAGTGAGCTCAGGCCCAGCCTGAACTACAAAGCAAAACCCTGTCTCAAAAAAAAAAAGTAGATGTGTCTTTAACTGATAGCAATAGCATATTGCACTCCTCTGTATATATTAAGTAGAAATCTTTGCTAAATATAGAAAAATTATAAAAATAGTAAAAAATCAGTTTTGTCTCTTTTAAACTACAAATCAAATTTATTAAAATTATGCACTTTATTCATCAGTGGCCTGTTAACATTTACTAACACCCCCAGCACTACACTATTTTACATACACCATTCTGCTGTTTTATGAGCTTCCCTGACTGCCAAGGCAGAGAAATGAGTCAAGAGAGTTCACCCATTTACTACTGAGAAAAAGAAACTAAACAATTTTGACCTTCTTTTCCTTTTTCTTTTTTTGAGGCAGGGTCTTTCTTTGCAGTTCAGGCTGGCCCTGAGCTCACTATGTAGCCCAGGCAAACACTGAACTCAGCAATCCTCCTACCTCTGCCTCCTGAGTGCTGGGATTACAGGCGTGAGCCACCATGCCTGGCACTGTGCTATGTGGTATGGATGGCTGGTGGGCGTGAGTCACCATGCCCAGCACTGTATGTGGTTACCAGGATCGAACCAGGGACCTTGTGCTTGCTAGGCAGGCGCTGGAACCACTGAGCTAAATCTCCGGCCCTCAACCTTATTTTCTTAATTAAATGTGGAACACACTGCACAAAGGAATGACCTCACATTTCAAATTACTTTCTGGTTAAAACAACAAAATTTTAAATGAATTTTCCTCTTGAAATGAGGCTGTTTAGTAGAGTGATTGGAGAAACATGGTCAAAATCACAAATGACTGGTCTGTGAAAAATTGCTTTGATACTGTCAGATCATATCTGGTTCTAAGCCAAGGAATCTCTAGATTTTGAAATTTTTAAGCTAAACCTTCATGTTCTAATTTGTACTTACCAGAATTAGTCTCTCAACCAGACAAGACTCTTAGTGTACAGTAAAAGCATAAATTCTATAAAGCAAGGTAAATGTGTATTTTAAGAATTAAATTTCTAAGTCTGTCAATCAAATCTGATTTTCCTTATACACAAAACCAATACAAAAGGATGTAGAGCAGTACAGGGGTGGAACATATTTTCTTTTCTTTTTTTATTTTTATTTTTTTAGACAGGGTCTTGCTTTGTAGTTCAGGCTGGTTCTGAGCTCACTATGTGGCCCAGGCAAGCCTCAAACTCAGCAATCCTCCTGTCTCTGCCTCCCAAGTGCTGGGATTACAAGCTTGAGCCACCACACCTAGCCATATTTTCTTTTTTTTTTTTTGGCATTATTCAGAAAACTTTATTGGTACATTATATACACAGCTCACAATCACACAAAACATTGGGGAATTTGTACCAATATGTGACACAGGTCAATTCTCATTTTTACTCGCATCCCTGCCCACCCACCCCTTCCCCACCCCCTATATATATATATATACTCTTTTATTTTTTTCCAAATCATATTTATTCCTTCACCTCATTACATTCCCACACCAAATTCCTTTTGGATATTACAGACACTATCATACATTCTAGAGCTTCTTTACCTCTACAGGTACTTATATCAAAGAAAAGATCTGGTATTTGCCTATCTGTGTTCTATTTATTATTAGAGTGCCCTCCAGGTGTCTCCATTTGCACATAAATGAATCAATCTTGTCATTCTTTATGGCAGAGTAATACTCCATTTAAAAAAAAAACCACATCTTCTTTATCCATTTTCCAGTTGATGGGCACTTGGGTTGTTTCCAAGATTGGGCTATCATGAACTGAGCTGCTATGAATGGAGGTGTACATCTGTCTTTCCAATGTGATTTTTTTTGAGACAGCATCTCACTTTGTAGTTCAGGCTGGCCCTAAACTCACTATGTAGCCCAGGCAAGCCTTGAACTCAGCAATCCTCCTGCCTCTGCCTCCCAAGTGCTGGGATTACAGGCATGAATCACCACACCTGGCACCAATGTGATTTTTTAAATTCCTTTGGGTATATTCCTAGCAGGGGGATAGTAGGGTCAAATGGGACCTCTAGTCCTAGTTTTCTTAGGAATCTCCACACAGATTTCCACAATGGTTGCACAAGTCTACAATGCCACCAGCGGTGGAGAAGGGTTCCTTTCTCCCCACAGTCTCACCAGCATTTATCGTTGGTTGATTTTGTAATAGCGGCCATTCTTTGTGGACTGAGATGGAATCTCAGTGTTGTTTTCATCTGCATCTCTTGAATGACCAGTGATGTTGAACATTTCTTCATATGCTTCTTGGCTGCTTTGACTTCTGCCTCTGAGAAGTGTCTGTTCATTTCAGATGCCCATTTCTGAATTGGGTCTTTACACTTGGGGAGGCTGATCTGTTTGAGTTCTTTATATATTGTAGATAAGAGCCCTTTGTCTGATAAACAGCTAGTAAAGATTTTTTCCCATGTTGTTGGTTGTCTTTTAGCAGTGCCAGTGATTTCTTTTGTTGTGCAGAAGCTTTTTAGTAGGATGAGATCCCATTTGTTGATTCTTTCTGCTAGTTCTTGCTTTATAGAGGTTTTATTCATAAAGTCTCTGCCTAAGCCAATGTCTCAGTGTTTCACCTAACCTGTTTTCTAGCAGGTTTATCATTTCTGTTTTAATGTTTAAGTCATGAATCCATTGTGAATTTAGTTTTGTGCATGGTGAAAGAGATAGATCTAGCTTTAGTTTTTGGCAGATTAAAGCCCAGTTTTTCCAGCACCATTTGTTAAAGAAGCTGTCTTTCCTCCATTGGGGATATTTGGCTCCTTTGTCAAAGATAAGGTGGCTTAGTGTATCTGGGGTTGTGTCTGGATCTTCTAATCTATTCCACTGGTCCCCAGGTCTGTTACTTTGCCAGTACCATACAGTTTTTATCACAGTGACTTTTATAGTAGAGTTATAAGTTGGGGATTGTAATACCCCCTGCCACATTGTGGTTGCTTAGAATTGTTTTTGCTATTCTAGGTCTCTTGTGGTTCCAGATGAATTTTTGGATTATTTTCTGTAGCTCCGTGAAGTATAGTGTTGGAATTTCAATTGCAATTGCATTGAATCTGTATAGTAGTTGTGGAAGTATAGCCATTTTGACGATGTTGGTTCTCCCTACCTAGGAACAAGGGATGTCTTTCCACTTTCTGTTATCCTTTTCAATCTCATTTTTCAGAGTCCTATAGTTTTCAGAGTAGAATTCTTTCACCTCCTTTGTCAGATTGATTCCTAGGTATTTCATTTTTTCTGGGAGCTACTGTGGAAGGGATTCACTCTGCAATTTCTCTTTCAGTGAGTCTGTTGTTTGTGTAGACAAAGGCTGTTGATTTTTGATCGTTGACCTTGTATCCAGCAACCCTACTAAATTTGATTAAGTCTAGCAGTCTTTTGGTTGAGTTTTTAGGATCCTCTAGATAGAGTATCATATCATCAGCAAATAATGACAGTATAACTTCTTCCTTTCCTATCTTTATTCCTTTTATATCTTTGTCCTGCCTGACTGCTATGGCTAATGCTTCCAGTACTATACTGAATAAGAGTGGTGACAACAGGCATCCTTGTCTTGTTCCTGATCTTAGTGTAAAAGGTTCCAGTTTTTGCCCATTAAGTATGATGCTGGCTGTTGGTTTCTCATAAATAGCTTGTATCAGATTGAGAAAAAGTCCATCTATTCCAATTCTCTGTAGGGTTTTGATCATGAATGGGTGTTGGATTTCATCAAATGCTTTTTCTGTATCTATTGAGATGATCATATGGTTTTTGTCCTTGAGTCTGTTAATATAGTGTATTACATTGATTGATTTACATATGTTGAACCAGCCTTGCATACCTGGGATAAATGCAACTTGACTGGGGTGTGTGATTTTCTTGATAACTCTCTGTTTTCTCTTTGCCAGTATTTCATTGAGGATTTTTGCATTAATGTTCATTAGAGAGATTGGCCTGTAGTTTTCTTTTGTGGTGGGATCTTTCTCTGCCTTTGGAATCAAGGTGATGATTGCTTCAAGGAATGATTTGGGGAGTACTGCTTCCCTTTCAATTTCATTAAAAAGATTGAGGAGTACTGGCATTAACTCTTCTTTAAAAGTTTTATAGAATTCAGCAGTGAAGTCATCAAGACCAGGGCTTTTCTTTGTTGGTAGGTTTTTTTTTATTACATTTTCAATTTCACAAATTGATATCAGGTTGCTTAATGTTATTGTATCCTCTTCGTTCAGCTTTGGCAGTTCATACATGTCTAGGAATCTATCCATTTCTTCTAGATTTTCCATTTTTTAGAATACAGATTTGCAAAATATGTGTTTATTATCCTTTGGACTTTCTCTGGATCTGTGCTGATTTCCCCATTTTCATTCTTATAGCATGAATTTGAGCCTTTTCCTTCCTTTGTTTGATAAGGTTGGCTAAGCATCTGTCAATTTTATTTATCCTTTCAAAGAACCAACTCTTTGATTCATTGAATCTTTGTATTGTTCTCTTTGTCTCCATTGCATTAATTTCTGATCTGATCCTAATAATTTCCTCCCTAGTATGAGTTCTGGGTTTGTCTTGTTCCTCTTTTTCTAATTCTCTGATGTTCATCATTAGATTGTTTATTTCAGTTTGCTCTATTTTCCGAGTATACATTCACTGCTATGAATTTCCCTCTTAGAACTGCTTTCATTGTGTCCCATAAGTTCCTGTATGTTGTACTGGGGTTGTCATTTAGTTGTAGAAACTGTGTAATTTCTTCTTTAATTTCTTTTGTGGCCCATTGGTTGGTCAACAGAGTGTTGTTCAGTTTCCATGTGTTTGTGAGGATCTTGGAATTTCTTTTGCTATTCAGCTCCAGTTTGAGGACACTATGGTCTGATAGTATGCAGGGGATAATTTCAATTCCTTTGCATTTACTTAAGCCTGTTCTATAAACTAGAATGTGATCTATTTTGGAGAATGATCCATGAGCAGCTGAAAAGAAGGTATACTCTGGCTTTGTAGGGTAAAATATTCTGTAGGCATCTGTTAAGTTCATTTGCTCAAAAGTTTGATTTAGCTCAAGTATTTCCTTATTGTTTCTTTGTCCAGTTGATCTGTCAATTCGTGATAGTGGAATACTGAAGTCCCCTACTACTATTGTATTCATGGTTATCTGGCCTTTCATGTCCATTAATGTTTGTTTTATATAGTTGGGTGCATTAGAGTTCGGTGCATGAATATTTATGATTGTTATTTCTTTCTCTTGGATTGTTCCCTGTGTGAGAATATAGTGACCTTCTTTATCTCTTTTAATAAGTTTGGGTTTGAAATCTGTTTTATCTGCAAACAAGATAGCCACTCCTGCTTTTTTGCCATTTCCTGTGGCATGAAGGATTGTTTTCCAACCCTTTATTTTCAGTCTATGGGTTTCCTTCTGAATTAGGTGTGTTTCCTGTATGCAGCAGATTGTAGGATCTTGCATCTTGATCCAATCTGCTAGTCTGCGTCTTTTAATTGGCCCATTGAGTCCACTGACATTAATGGTTATGACTGATATGGACATATTCAGAGCTGCCATGTTTCCCTGTTCTTGGTTCTTTTCTTCCTTGCTTTTCCCTTTTTCTGTTTAGTTTCTTGTTTGCCCAGTGAGTTCACTCTCCTGGGTCTCGTAGGTATGGGATTTTCTGTGTTTTTTCCCAAGATGTTCTTTAAAATGTTTTGGAGTCTAGGTTTCATATTTGCAAAGTTTTTCAGGTGTTCTTTATCATGGAAATATCTTATTTCCCCGTCTATTCTGAAAGATAGTTTTGTAGGATACAACAGTCTAGGCTGGAGTTGTTTTCCTGTAGTGCTTGAAATACTTCCCTCCAGGCTCTCCTTGCATTGAGTGTTTGTTGAAAAGTCTGCTGTGATCCTAATGGGCTTCCCTTTGTAAGGTGATTTTCTTCCTTTCTCTCACTGCTTTCAGTATTTCATTCTTGTGTTGTGTATCTGGAACCTTGATAATTATATGTCTAGGTATAGACATTTTTATGTCATGGCGTTTTGGAGTCCGATAGGCCTCTTTTATCTGCATGTCCATTTCTTTTCCTGTGAAGTTTTCTGCCATTATCTCTGACAACAGTTTTTTATGCCTTTTGCATTGTCTTCTGCTTCCTCAGTGACTCCAATCAGTCTTATGTTATTTTTCTTAGAGTCATCTAGAAACTATTGGATTGATTTTTCATGGTCCCTTGCCCTTTTCCGTAGATTATGTCTTTCCTGCTCATAGGTTGCTATTCTGTCCTCTAGGTCTGAGATTCGGTTCTCTGCTTCATTCATCCTACTTCTCAAGCTTTCATTCTCCTTCATCATGATCTGGAGCTCTGCTTGAAACTGTTTAAAAGGTTCCATTGTTTCTGCTATCTTGGATTCTATCATCTCACTGATCTCCTCTTTAATGATGTCTTTCACTCTGGACAGTATCTCGTTTTGATCTCAGAGATGAGTTCTGATTTCCATTTTACTAGATCCGCTTTAGTTACCATCTCCAAGAGTCCTGGTGTTTGAGTTTCAGTTTGCTCTATTTCCCTTTTCTCTGAATTTCCTTGTGGTGGTGATCTTTGTGTCTGTTTTTTTGTATATTTTCTCATTTCTACTCTTTTGTTGTTACTAATGCTATTTGTTTAATCCCTTGCCTGATGACATGGCAGTGTTTGTTGCAGGTCTCTTTGTTTCTATTAACTGGGGATCTTTGAAAGTGACACCTTCCTGGGGGGGTCCTCCTTGAATCTGTAATGACCGTTGAGAGTTCTCAGTTCTGACACATCATGGGAGGTTTTTGAACAGAACAATCACATCATGTTTGTTACCATAATACAATCAATGCCAATATCAGTATTAAACACAGTAAATAAAATGAAAAGTTTTGTTAATTTCTATTCTGAAGACTCTGAGCTCATGAGTTACCTCTATGTCCATATGCCAAAACTTAGAATTAATCAGCAATGTGTATACAACATGTAGATCATAAATGTACCCCCAGAACCATCTGGGAATAAAAGGTCACTGGGGAATCAGGGAGGTAGGGAGACAGAAGGAGACTGGAATAGGCTTAGCAGATTTATAAAGATCACCTAGACTTGAGAGTCTCATATATGCCAGCGGGTAACAGAGGATAAAATGGTATATATAAAACAGTGCCAACTGTATGCTGTAAGACCTCTGGAGACTTTGCACACCTTCTTATAATAGTACAGGAGAAGAGATAGAGCAGCCTAAGAGTCTTTTACTTCTGGGTATTGGTTCTGACAGGAAGATAGGAGAGGGTGTGGAGACAAGAGGTGAATAGAGGAATCTGGGATTAGATGGCAGAACAGAAGCTAGATTCCCTTGTTTTTTATCTTGCCTGGTCTCTCAGCGCAGCTCCGGTGTGGAGGGAAGCCGGAAATGGCTCCGGGCTCCTCTCGGGCCAGTATCATCACAACGCAGCTCTGGGGTGGAGTGGGGGCCGACTGGCAGGCCGAAATCCTCCGCGCTGGTAATGGCGCCCGAGGTCTGCGACCTGGTGGGACATATTTTTTGCCAAAAAAGTAAAAATGGTATTATGAAACTTTTAGCTATAAACTGAAACATTGGTTAAAAGAAAAGTCATTTAAGATTTCATTTGTTTAGTTCATTTTCACTCATTACTACCTTTTTGGAATGTACCTTGCTAATTGGTGGTTTCTTCTTACACTAAATGACAGCTTGTGAAACTATTCCTTCTCACAAAATGCTGTCCAATTAAGAATTACCCAAGTCTTCAGGACATACTCATAAGTGGAATAGGTCACAGATCTGTAAATATTGTATCTTTTCTCTGGTATGAGAAACTGAAGAAGTAAATGAACTCTAGATTATATGGTAGATATTGTGAAATAGAAAATAGTCAAAGGGAAATGGGGTATAGGGGTAAGAAACAAGGGGAAGAAAAAATATGATGGTAATAAAGGGAAATGAAGCTTATGCATATAAGAATGGGGGTTGTAGGTGGGTGGGGAAATGGGAAAAATGAAAATTAATTTAATTGTGTCATATATTAGTACAAATTCTCAATATTGTGTGCGATCATGATGTTTATATACAATGTACCAATAAAGATTCAAATTTTAGGAATGGAGATTTAGCTCAGTGGTTCCAGTGCCTGCCTAGCAAGCACAAGGTCCCTGGTTTGATCCCTGCTAACCACATCCTACAATACTGGGCGTGGTGACTCACACCCACCAGCAATCAGTAGTACCACATACCACAATGCTGGGTGTGGTGGCTCACTCCTGTAATCCCATCACTCGGGAGGCAGAGGCAGGAGAATTACTGAGTTGAAGGCTTGCCTGGGCTACATAGTGAGCTCAGGGTCAGCCTGAACTGCAAAGCGAGACCATATCTCAAAAGAAAAAGAAGATTCAAAAATTTTTTTTTTTTTTTTTTTTTTTTTT
>PVIC010010720.1:0-42878 GCA_004025085.1 Thryonomys swinderianus
CCCACCAACAATCAACACCGCATACCACAATGCCGGACGTGGTGGCTCACGCCTGTAATCCCAGCACTCGGGAGGCAGAGACAAGAGGATTGCTGAGTTCGCGGCGGCTTGCCTGGGCACAATAATGAGCTCAGGGCCAGCCTGAACTACAACGCGAGACCCTGTCTCAAAAAGCAAAAAAAAAAAAAAAAAAAAAAAAAAAAAAAAAAAAAAAAAAAAAAAAAAAAAAAAAAAAAAAAAAAAGTAAAAAATAGCAACTCATTATTAATTTAAATCTAATAGTTTCAAAAATTCAAGTCTACAAAACCTCTGATTTTCTTAGAATGTACTATAATTAAACTTCCAATGCTTTTGTTACTGTGAAGAACAAAAGCTCCTTATCAATCAATGGCCTAAGTGCTACACTTACACAATGTGAGATCAACAAGATCCAAATAGGCAGGGAGTCACCATTTTACTCAAAATTTCTCTTCAAATCAGAAATCAGCAGAATAAAATTTTATTTTATTTTTATTCTTTTCCAGTTAGTAGCTTATAATTTAATGTATATTCAAAACAAACAAACAAACCACTGAATTAGGACTAGCAGTTATATTAACAGAATTGAATCAGCCATATTATAAGAGTAAACTGAGGCACCTGAGAAACTAACTTGTCTGAATTTAGCTACTGTTTTCCCATAAAACATTTTAAAGAATCAATGTATCTTAAAACCAATCACTTGTAAAATAACACAAAAGATAAGTGAACAAAGAAAATGGTATACATAACAATCTCATTATTCAAAATTATTCTTGTTATAATTGTAATTGTTACATTAAGTTAAGCAGCATAAAATTTGGTAAGATAGTTTATATAATAGTAATTTTAAACAATATTAACTTTCACTCAAAATGAGCTTAAAGTAAATTTTCTTATTATATAATGGAAAGTGTAAGCAAAATACACTTGGCATTATTTATAAATATGTATACCTCTCTACACATTATCATTGCATAAAAAGTCATACAACAAAACCCACAAGTCAAAACTTTTGTCATCTGTTCCTCTATAAATTATCTGTACATTAACTTTTTTTTTTTTTTTTGAGACAGGGTCTCACTTTGTAGTTCAAACTGGACCTGAGCTATGTAGGCCAGGCAAGCCTCAAACTCAGCAATCCTCCTGCCTCTGCCTCCCTAGTGCTGGGATTACAGAGGTGAGCCACCATGCCCAGCACTGTGGTATGTGCTACTGACTGCTGGTGGGTGTGAGTCACCACGCCCAGCATTGTTGTATGTGGTTACCTGAAATCAAACTCAGCAGGTGCTGGACCAACTGAGCTAAATCTCTGGCCCTGTATATTCATTTCAATTCATTCAAGTAACTCATTTTCCAAGAGGGAAATATTCATATAATATGAACATACTTTACTCATTTAAACCAAATGTTTGTTCTTATACATATGATTTTAGAAGAGAACCAAAAACAGGTAATTTCTACCTTTGCACAATGTTGTCTCTTCTGTATAGTAAAATATACAGCAAATACATGAAGCATATCTCATTGATTCAAACAAAATGTGAAATAAAATTTAAATGTATTGTCAAGACAAGCTTTCCACATTCCTCTATTCTGTTACAACATATCAATTGCTGAAGCTTGCTGACTTCTCAAATTCTACTTTAAAAAAATTATCCTGGAACTCTTTAATTTAATACACTTACTAATTATACTAAATAACAAACATTTAATAACATACCAAAAGGCAGTGTCATGAAGTCCCATTATCTTTAAAAATTCCTTTAGCTTTTTTTCTTTTTCTGCTACAATATGAATTGCCAAAAAGTATCCAAAAGGAGAAAATGCTATGACCAGATATATTAAAATCACTCCTCGTGGAAAGGTATCTATTTCTACAACAGCAGTTTCTCCCATAATAACAGCTTTAGTTGCTTCCAACTCCTTCCAAAGAGAAACATTTGTCTTCAACTATAATTAGAAAATATAAATACATTAAATGAGCTTAGTTCTGAGTATCCTCTAATAAATGTAACAATTATAGCCCAAATTTATTAAAAACCTCATATAAGTAAAACTTTCAAAGTCTATACACTTGAAATAAAGTGAATAACCACAATAATTCTAGTGCAAAGTAGAGTACTCCTTTTAACTCATTCTGGAAGTATACATAAAGTTTGAAGTTGGTGATTGCGCAAATTTTAGTAATTTGTTAAAGAAAATAGAATTGTCATCTTAAGCAGATAATTATATGCATCTTAACAAAAACATCTTTAAAATTGAAGATCTGAGGAATTACTGTCATTGCTCCTATGACTATTTTTCTTAAACAACATACACATTGTTTTAGAGTCTGCACATGAAAGTCAGGTGTGGTGGAGAATGGCTGTAATCTCAACACTCAGCAAGCTGAGGCATGAAGACTGCCACAAGTTTTAGGCCAGGATGGGCTAATTAATGAGTTCATATAAAAGACCCTGTCTCAAAAATAAAATCTGCACATGAGGGCCAGAGGGTTAGCTCAGTGGTTCCGGAGCCTGCCTCGCAAGCGCAAGGTCCTGAGTTTGATCCCCGGTAACCACATATAATGCTGGGCGTGGAGACACGCCCACCAACATTTAACACCGCCTACCACAATGCCAGACGTGGTGGCTCACGCCTGTAATCCCAGCACTTGGGAGGCAGAGACCAGAGGATTGCTGAGTTCACAGCGGCTTTCCTGGGCACCATAGTGAGCTCAGGGCCAGCCTGAACTACAAAGCGAGACCCTGTCTCAAAAAAAAAAAAAAAAAATCTGCACATGAACTGAGCCTGCTGGTGCCTGCCTGTAGTCTCAGCACTTAGGAGGCTGAAGCAGCACTTCAGAGACTGAAGCAAAACTATGGTAAGTCTGAGGCCAGCTATAATAACATACTGTCTCAAAAAAGTAAAAATACATAAGCTTTATACCTGCTGCACATATGGCCAGAATAATAAATTTATGACATATAATATGTCTAACATTCAAGTAAATTCCTCAACTGAGATTTGTCTTGCCTGTTTATTTAGTGTGGCCTGGGATATGGATGGCTCAAATCTTTGGACAAAACCCAAATGCTCTAACTATAAAAGTGTAATACATCTCATATTTCATCATCTTTACTTTAAATGTCTGCCACCACTGAATTGGTAGAATATTACCTTTCTCTAATATATCTATAAAATGTTGCAAGAGATTGTAAGAATTCTACATATAGTACCTCTTTTGACTCTTACAACAAGACTGTCAAATAAAGTATTATTATAGTCATTTTACTGCATAACATTCTAACAACAGAGATAAGTCTCCTGCTCATATCACAGTTCCAGTTCTATCACTATTCATATACTTGGAACAAATATAAACTCCACCAAAAAAATTATATATACTTCAGTAGTTTGTCATACTAAGAAATGTCTGGAAGCTAATGGCCACCAAGTTGAGCATCTCTTGTATTAATCCTATGATGTCTTAATAAATTTAGGATTAAAATATTTATAGAAATTTTTCTTTACCTGATGTTTACATTGTTTTGGCAGACTGTGTTTTTATATAGAAGATAGGTGATGTGCATTTTTAAAATTATAGTATTTTATAAGATAGTTAATTTCAACTGCAAAAGCAAATAAAAAAAAAACAGATCCATAGGGAACGTGAAAAATGAGATATGATTACCTCTAACAGTTCATGTTCTAACTAAGAGAATTTCATCTTATTGCTACCTAGTCCATGCACAAAGTTTTAAGATTTTTAAAAATTAAACGAAATGCCTTGGCTAGATTTGTGGAAAACATGAAACATTAACTTAGGTCCATCCATGTCTTTAGAACTTAAATTACACATTTAGACAAAATGTATAGCACCTAGTATTAAAGCACATACTTAAAAGTTAAAAAGCTGTACTGTGAACTGCTACTTTGCCAATAATAATATGAGTTTTGAGAAGTTATTTAGTATCTTTATATTTCAATTTCATATTGAAGTGCTATGAGATATAACAGCAATCTCACGGGGTTATTAAACATTAAATGGGCTAATATTAGAACATAAAACGTGTTTATTAAATGAGTGCATACCAAATTAAATATAAAGTCTACTGTGAAAAAGATAAACATAGTCACTCTCCTTAATCTAAGTTCTTTGTATTCATGGGGAATGTCTAAAAAGTATAAAGTTTTCATAAGTTTTATCTACGGTCACTAAATGAAGTAGATAGGACATATACTATGCTTGAATTCTATACTATCAAACAAAAGCAGACTGCAAAAAGGTCCAAAAAGTATAACAGGTACTGTGACATAGGAAAAAATGCTCAAAGGGAAATGGTAACTGGGTGGAGGAGGGGAAAGCAAAGAAGGAAAAGAAAAAGTTTGATGGTAAAAAGGATAAAACAGAGACAAGCTTATGTATATAGGGAGGGTTGTAGGGTAAAGGCAAAAAATAAGAATCAAGATACAGCATGTACAGGTACAAATTCTCAATGAGGGGTATGAACATAATATATTTCTAAAATGTAACAATAAACTCAATTTATTTATTTTTATTTTTTATTTTTTTGAGACAGGGTCTTGTTTTGTAGTTCAGGCTGGCCCTGAGCTCACTATGTAGCCCAGGCAAGCCTCGAACTCAGCAATCCTTTCTCTGCCTCCCGAGTGCTGGGATTACAGGCATGAGCCACCACGCCCAGCCAAACTCAATTTATTTTTTAGAAAAAGTCAAATCAAAACCAGGCATGGTAGCACATGGCTGTAATTCCAACTACTTGAGAAGCTATGGCAGGAAGTTACCAAATTCAAGCCCAGTCTGGGCAATTTAGTAAGATCTTGTCTCAAAATAAAAATGAGAGGGCTGGGAATGTGACTCAATATAATCACTCTAGGTTCAATCCTTAGTACTGTCAAATTAAAAAAAAATACAAAATTGGAAGAACATAGTTATGTTAAAATATGGTCTAGTACTCCTTCTTTTTCATATTTACCTGTATAATGGCAGCGTCTATGGATGCCTGTAAGACTGTGAAACCTGAGGACCAATAATGAGCAGCTTCACACGATTTTGAACAGTCAGCTATGAGGAGAAAATTGTGAGACATAAAGATTTTGTACACTAAATCAGTGCTTTAAGGATGACATGGAAGATTACCAAAGTAAAAATCAATCAATTGCTTTAGGGCCCAAGAAAATATGCCACTGCCCTTCAAAAATAAATAAGAGCTATAGATTTCTAAATGCTTATTTGAAATAATGAAATATAGCAGTTCAGTATTAGGATACTAAATGGTAAAGAATAAAAATGTAAAAAGAGAAATTAATTATAAACATATTTTTTCGAAACAAGTCACTTCTATTTTAAACTAGGTCATTCTGTGATGACTTTGTTTCAAAGAACCTCCAGATACAAGGACAAGTCCAGAGTAAAAAAACAAATGAAAGAAACTAAACAGAGGAATTTTCCATAAAAGGTTTTTGGTATTCAGCCACAAATTAAATACTTAGCATAGCATAGTAACTTAAACATTGACTCAATAAACATTTACAGTTGATAATATCTGTTCATAAGTTTAAACAAGAAAAGTCTGACTTCCATATTCCAAATGTAAAACTAGGAAACCCCAAGATTTGAAAGATTTGTACTATGGCATAAATGCAAAACTCCACAAAGAAGAAAAAACAGATATAAGCTTTATTTTACAATTTATATATGCATAAATACTAAAATGGAGTTATACAAATACCTGTATTACACATATATACACATATGTATATAGACACATTGAGACCCTACTTTAAATTTTGCATATGAATTTGGAGAAGCCAAGAAATGCATTTAATTGACTTCAATGATTATTTAGGACTATTTACCTCTTGAATCCAAATAAATAGAAGATACTGGAATCTTATCAGGAAAAAAACGGAGTTCATAAGACATTAGGTCTTTGAAAACCACACCCACAAAGTTGCTGGACTTAGAAAGACTGGATGCTAGCATTTCTTTTTCATTTGTATATTCTTCAGTAATTATGACTATAAATATAACAATACAGTTAGATCACAAAACAGTTTACTGTAATACAGAGCAATTTTATGATTATACTTGATCAAAAATACTTCATACATACATTTGTTTTACTATAAGCAATTTTTATTTTACTTTTGAACTTCTTAAAAAATAGCTCTTCTAAGAAAATAACACTAAGATTTGAGGGTGATCTGCTTATGAGTTATACTTCTGTCACCTTGTTACCAGGGTTGATTTAACTAAGCTGGATGGCTGCGCAGTGTCCCCTTCCTCCCTCACCACTCCACATAAATCCTTCCCAGAGCTGTACACTCGGTGGAAGAGGATGACCACCTTTGACAGAGGAAGACCTTTTATTTGGTCAACTGTGTACAAGTAGCTGGGCTCTCCTACTAGAACCAATAAACAAGCTCTTGAGAAAATACAACTACATAGTGAACAAAACAGTTTAACTTCACATATCCTGTCATCCAATTACTAAATCATGTGTCAGTCTAATACATGTTATGAATATGGCAAAGCACAGTATGAAATAATATGCAAAGTTATTCCATCAAGAGGGCACTATTTCTCAGAACCTCAGTGAAGTGTACTAAAGTTTAATACTAAATGAACATTTTAATATCATCTCAATTCTTGAAAATCCACTGACCAGCAGGCTTACTTTTAGAGACTTAAATTTAACATTTTAGGTGGTAACATTTTAGGTGTAATGAAGTTATCAAAACAATAAATGATACATATCATTCATGTATTACAAAATGAAATTCTTAACTCCTAGAAAAATGAATTCATGTTTTGTTTTATTTTATTTATTTATTTATTTATTTATTTATTTTTTTGAGACAGGGTCTCGCTTTGTAGTTCAGGCTGGCCCTCAGCTCACTATGTAGCCCAGGCAAGCCTCAAACTCAGCAATCCTCCTGCCTCTGCCTCCCGAGTGCTGGGATTACAGGTGTGAGCCACCACACCCAGCTCATGTTTTATTTTTAAACATTTGTTTTTATGAAGTAAATTCCTTAATCTTTCTGAGAAACTATGCACTTTAGTAACTATGATGCAACTCTTCATTGAATAAAAAGGTAGTTAAACCTGATATTATATATTCCATATTGAAAATACTGTAATTATCCTTTCACATTAGGTAAGACAATTTTTTAAATATTTCGTTGCAGTTTTATTTATAAGTCAACTAAAATCCTCTATAATATATGGTGGGGAAAAAAAAAGAATACAGAACTGGTAGGTTCTTAATTTCAGCATTTATTAGGTATGTGTGAACCAATAACTGATTTAATTCTCCAGCCTTTAATGTTCTCACCCACAGTGTCTAGCTGATCACACTAGTTTAACTGAAAACCAAGTAAAGCAACAAACATGGAAATGCATTGTAAATTACAAGGTATTATTTTTTTAGAAGGGTCTCATACAGAGTATTATTTAAATGTCTATTAATATAGTCTTCTATGCTTTTTAATAGACATGGAACTCCAGGATTGACCTGAAAAAACAAGGTACTAACTCAACATCCTATCAGTCATGTTATCTTGTATGTATGTATATCATGTATGTTATGTATGTCATTCTATTTTTAAAAGATAAAACTATAAAATATAAATACTGTTAACATATACTGATTTGCATTATTTGTTTTATATTCTTTCCTCCTACTCAGAATTACTGATGAATTTCATTCTCAAAATTTCTGATGTTTTTGAGCTTGTGTGCTAAATTCTGATGGCTTTCTATGCTATTTGTGCTTAACATGATAGTCCAACAAACATATGTCAGTAAGATATGTTTTATAAAAATATTAAGTGGTATAATGAGTAAAAAATTATTTGGTTCATAACTAACTAACATCCATCCAGTGATGCCTATGTAATAACACAATGATATATACTGGAAGCTAATTACAACTGTCCTATATGATATTTTAAAAACATGCTTACAATTCACCATTTCATTGTTTAGAGAAACATGGTTAACATTCTCTCTAGATCTTCCTTTAGGTTTTCTCACAGCCTTTTAAAACTTGTTAGAAGTCAATGATTGAACTTTTTCTAGTTCACTTCTTTGTGGGAAGTACACATGATGGGAAAAAAATCTAGGTCTTTAGTCACAGTCGGGATCTCCAAAGTTAAGTACTTTAGTTTATACCATGTACCTTCATAAACAGGCATAACAATTGAAAAGATTACTGCTTTATAATTTTATCATACATTTCTAGCTTCTTTATTATAAGTCAGAGTCAAAATGAATTATTCCTTCAAATCTCTTATACTATACAAATAAATTATCTTATAAATAGCAAAAGAATCAGTGGAAATATACATGTACTACTAGGAATATAAATTAATGTCTCACAAGGAACATAAGGCAATAGAATTAAATGATTTTAATATTTTTGTAAGACTAAATGTTAGTGAAAAAAAAAACACTTCTGGGTGTAAAGGACATGAGTCGGTAAAACAAGCCACTAAGTATTGAATACATAGAGGGGATCACAATACCATCAGAAAGGTAATCAGTAGACACTCTTTGCATGATGTTACTTGTAATATTCGTCACTGGAGTATATCCAAGAACCAAGTCAGAGAGAATAGATTTGTCCATTGGAGAAAGCTCTCTATCAGGCACTTCTTCATATTTCATATTTGGGTGCATCATGCTAATTAATATTAGCCAAAATAAAAAAAATAGTGGAAAAAGAATTTCCTATAATAAAACAAATAAAATGATTATGGCAGTGGCAGCAAAATCCATGAATTGTATGCAAATAACTAATACTATGAAAACAACTATGAAAAAGTTGATTATTCTTTCTTATGTACAAAAAGTTAAAGCAATTTATCCAAAAGAATTACTGTGTTAAGCATCTCACCAAACCCGCAGCTATATCAGATGACTTTCCTCTATATATTTTACTGAAATATTTAAAAATGCAAATCACATAATAAGTTAAAGTGACATAAAAGGTAATTTTTAAACATCTTCTATCACTGACATAAAAAATTTATTCATATTTTCCTTAAAGTAACTTAGCAAACCTCCCTATAAGAATCACCATAAAAATGCCTTACTTGATTTTTGAATTATAAATTTTGCCTTAATAATACCTAAATTTATACTACTAAAACTATATAGAAATAGGAATCAATACATGCCATACACAGGTACAAATTCTCAATGATGAATGAGATCACAATGTATACCACAATGTATGAATGAGATCAAAATGTATCAATAAACTTAATAAAGAAAAAAGCCATGTTAAAATTCTACGGTTAGGGGCCGGAGGGTTAGCTCAGCGGTTCCGGCGCCTGCCTTGCAAGTGCAAAGTCCTGAGTTTGATCCCCGGTAACCACAAACAATGCTGGGCATGGAGACTCACACCTACCAGCAATCAATACCACAGTGCCAGGCGTGGTGGCTCACACCTGTAATCCCAGCACTCAGGAGGCAGAGACAGGAGGATTGCTGAGTTCGAGGCTTGCCTGGGCTACATAGTGAGCTCAGAGCCAGCCTGACCTACAAAGTGAGACCCTGTCTCAAAAAAAAAAAAAGAAAAAAAAAATCTATGGTTAGCTGGGCATGGTGTTTCATGCCTCACGAGGCAGAGGTAAGAGGATCGCTGACAGTCTGAGGCTAGCCAGGGCTTTCAGGTTAGCATAAACAACAAAGTGAGACCTTGTCTCAAAAAAAATTTTCTATGGTTAGCGTTAGTACAAATGAACAATTATTTCATCTTGCTATTCAATTTTACTGTGGTTTCAGCAGAAGATAAACAATATATGTCCATCTGCCAAAAATATGGCTACCTGGTTAGCTAGAGTTTTTTTGTTGTCGTTGTTTTGCTTTTTGCAAAAAGTTATGTAGGTGGGGAACAAATCTATGACATACAGTACTTTTAATTATTCTTGGGCAACTCAGTCTACAGTCCATGAAATAGAAGTTCTATGTTAAAGAGTTTACGAATGCTAAGAATTTCATCTGTAAGGTTCAAATTTAAATACTGTCATTAGAAAATTAACTAAATGTACTAATCATTATTAAAAGTGCTAACATTTTGAAACATGAAGTAATTCAGTTATTTTTCTGGAGCTAATACAATACAACCAGTTTTACTTTACAACCAAATTAAAGAGAACAGAAAAAGCAAAATTATAACTGAAAAATGCATCCAGTGAAATGGTGTTTTACAAATAGAAGATATGAAAGCTAAGTAAACTGCAACAAGACATAAAAAGAATATTTCAACTTACTTGAACACTGCTTTTTTTAGTCCTGCATTTAATTAAGTAATTCTTCAGTAGTAATGTTCTAGTCTGTCTCCAAACTCCCACCTCCCTAATTGCAGTGGCCATGTTTTCTTCATCAGCCTATTAAAGAGTAAAAACCAAATTAACCTTGAACCACAAAAATAAAAGTGTACTTTCTAAGGCAAAAATATATTTGAATCTCAGTTAGATGAAGTTACCCATACTTCAAGCTGTCTTTCCTGCCTGGACAGAATGGAACAATAATGTGAGGGACCAGTACACTGGCTATCTGAGGCAGGAAGTAAGTTTGAACCTAGCCAGGGCAATTTAGTAATTTACAAGAACCTGTGTCATAATTAAGATAAGTGAGGATGTAGCTCAATGTGAAGGCCCTAGATTGAGTTCAATCCCCAGTAGCACAAAAATAAATAAATAAATAATAATTTTAAAGCAAATGGCGAAACTAAGGGAGTGAAGAATGCCAGAACTCCAGAACTTCAAAACCATCACGTAACTTACCATTTTTGCTTATTACTTTTCTCCCTTTGGTATGCCCCAAACTGAATACGAAAGTGGAGACAAGGTCACAGAAAGCTCCAGAATGTAAGCTCTGGTTTTGGCAAGAGGAACACAGTAAATTAGTCTCTGTAATCTTTACTAAAAGAGCAGCTTGGGAAGATTCAAAAAACAAAAGCAATAACAAAAAAAAAAGGTCCTATTAAACCTTCTCCCAGAGAAATCAGTGCTGCCTGGTTTTATATAAACCTAATAAGGGACATGATATGCTGATATCACTCCATCAAAACAAGACTATGTATTCTAAATTCTCTGTCTCTGCCCAGAGAAAAAAGCAAGCAACTTTTCAGAGGCAGTTTTTCATCTCCAAAATAAAATAAAAAGAAAGGAAAAAAAAAAATATATATATATATATACAGAGAGAGGGTAAGAGGGAATGGCTTAAATGAGAAACCTTCTATATGCACATAAGAAAAATTAGATAAAAAGTTTGGTGGTACTGGGGTTTGAACCAAGGACCTTCACAATTGAGGGACAGTCCCAACCCATTTTTTATTTTGAGATAGTTCTGCTGAACTAATAAAGACTTTCTCAGGTTAAGATCAAACTTGGAATTTTTCCTGCCTCAGCCTCTCAGAATGCTTGTATAGTCATGCACCACCAGGCCAAGTTTAGGAAATAAACAAACAAAAAATTTAGTCAGCAATAGGATCACTGAAAACTTTTACTTTCCTTTCATCTTTTTTCTATTTTATCATTAATTCATACTCCTTATATAGAAAAAATGAAAGTAATTAGACACTATAAAAAATATTAAAGAAGAAATGAAAAAACAACAAAACTAAACCACTCAGAATGGACTGTTAAACACCTCTAGGCCAAAAAAGAAAAGAAAAACCACCATTCAAACATGATTTGCTACAAAACAAACACAGAAACACTAACCAACAGCAGCATGAACATTCTCAAATTGTGTGCCAAAATACATCGATTTAGTAGATACAGTAAATTATTAATTGAAATACAATGCTGAATGCTTTGTTTTTCTTTTTAGATTCAGAGCTCTTACTTCCTTGAGAACTGCTCCCTGAACTCGAAGCTGGGTTTCCAAAAGCTCTGTCTGAGGTTTATGAAGCTGCCCACCTTCACTACACATTTTAGCTGGAGATTCTTACAACTAAAGCCACTCTCCACATATTATCCCAACATACATACTAAAGGTCACCACTGGGAACATCACACTCTTGATAGACATTGGATAAATTCTTTCCTGGAAGTATGCACTTTTAAACTAAGAGATCCAAAGACTGCACATATGGAACTGAATTACACCAATGACAACATTTAAGAAAATATATCCATTCTGTTACTAAGCTTTCTCTGAATGAGCCATATTATGCTCAAAACTTGATTACTCTTCCTTGGGGTATGTGAAATGCCCTACTATCTTCCAGGTGTATTTTCAGTTCACTAAGCTGGCTAGAACCAGATTCTCACAAACCAAAAACAGGTGAAGTAGGCGGAAGTCCAAATCAGCAAACACAGGAACAGAGTGATGCTTTAAATGGTACAGTACAGCAGTTAAGAACATGATCTTTGGAGTCAACCCTAAATATGAATTCTGCCTCTGCCATTCAATAGCTGTCAGATACTGAACATGTCATTTAATTTATTTGTGCCTAAGTTTTGCCATTGGTAAAATGGAATAATAATAATACTCTGAGTTGTTAAAATGACTAAAAGAATTATTACCTGTAAAACTTAAATGGTACCTGGTAAATGGAAAATAGTTATACATGTTGATCTGTATTGTATCTAACATCAATGCAACTAATATCTGCAAAGAAATAATAGAGAGCATTACATTCATAAAAAGAGAACAACATAACTGAGGAAAAAGCAATTGGAGAACCCAGAAATGAAATAACAAGAAATTTGAAAACTAAAGTATTTTTAAATCTAATACAATTTTATCAAGATACTTACTATATTTATTAAAAGTAGTGCTTTTCTTAAAAGAGCCTTTCCACAAAAATTGTTTTATAAATCCATCACTTATCTAATGTTGCTATTTTCTCTGCCAGTATTTTAGTCTAACAATTCACAGTACAGCTCTGAAGAGGCATTATGTATCTACAGAACAACCCCATTTTATTATGGAGCAGGTAAACTGGAAATTTTAAACATATTTTTACATGTACAGACTAATTTTAAAAAACACATATTAGAAATAAAACTCATCCTGTGAAATAATGAAATTGAGTCATGTCTATGTTCAGAACCATCTGGGTAAGACATGTATCAGTCATCATCTTAGCATCCCTGACTCTCGAAAATACTCTAACCTGACAGTAAGTCTCCTACCTCCACAAGGTTACTAAGATCACTTCTGTTCCATGTAGGCAGAACTACTTTGTTCTACATGTTTACACAACACATAATGGCATTATTTTGTTTGCTACAGTCTTCAACTTGTACTGAAAGCCTTAATGAAGACTGTCTTATTTATCTTGGTGTTTCTATCGTCAATGGTAGTATTATAACAAATATTATCTTATTACAAATTCCTTTCTCAGCTTCCTAAGTCCTTACAGATCAAGGGTCTGCAAACTAAGAAGAGGAGTTGGAAGCTATACAGAACCCACAGCCTATTTTCCACAATCCATGAATTAACAATGTTTCTACATTTTTAAATGGTTGGAGAAGACAAAGAATAATAATACCTTGTGACAGGTTCAAATTACATGAAATTCAAATTTCAGTGTATATAAATAAGGCAATTCTTGGAATCCAGCCAAGTATCTTTTATTCCATTTGTGCTACCAGAGTTAAATTACATAGACAGACACCATATGGTCATCAAAACCTAAAATATTACTCTATCACTGAAGGATTGCACCAAACCTTAGAGGGCAAAATATGTTTGCTACTGTCACTGGCTTCAGAGAGAAAAACTGAACAGAGCATTTTAATGGCAGGAAAGAATTTGCAAATGACTGAAACAATGTCTATGCAGACAGAAAAGCATCAAAAGGCTAGACTTTCCAAAGGGTCTGACTTATGTAAAGAAAGACACAGTATCTGCAATATGGCAGAAGAGTAGTACAAAAGGAAACTGCAAAGGCTACTGGTGTGTGCCCTAGATGACATTATAAAGACAGGCACTGAAATGAATTATGAAGTACTATGTATAGGAAACGTATTATGCACCCCCTCTTATCTTGTAAAGCCACAGAAAGCACTCTCTGTTTCCTCTACTGCACTTTTTTCCTCAGGGTGTTTAACTTCTTGGCAATTACATTTCATTAGTCCATTTGTTGGCCCAGCCCCAAACCTCCTGTCTGTGCACAGCATCCTCTCATCCGTGTCCTTGATTTCTAGTTCACTGAAAAATGGAAGCACTCATGATATATCGCACCATATTTTCTATTTCATGCCCCAAATAATGTACAACTCAATAATTCATCATTTCTGCCTAACTCAAGATTGTTTTTATTAGAAATCTAAACAACGAAAGCTCCAAAAGCAATCTGGTATTAGCTGTATGTTCAAATTAAGACTTTTTTTCTTTTTAAGGACAAGCTAAGATTCTTCACAGCACGGACCTGAAAAAATGCATACCCAGCTACATTCTTGGCTTCTCAACTTATAAAACGAGCTTTTTAACAGGAAACAAAATTTAAATACTTCTCTAAGGTTTTAAAAAGTAGTGAAGATGGTGTAATAATAATAATACAAAGTATTGCCAAAATGATATAACCTAAATTTTATGAGTGCTTCTTGCTGAAAAATATAACACAGTGGCACTCATATGACAACTTACACAGTGACTTTTTTATATAGTTCCTAAAAGCTTGTGCTTAAAATTTTTAATCCTATTAACTCACAAACTAGTAAAGATTATGCTACAGTAAAACATGAAAATTTTTTATATAATTTCTCATTCTCAAGAATAGAAATTAAAAAATTTATTCATTTTGGTTTTCCTAGCAAAATCAAATATCTGGAATATAGAGAGGCACAACAAATATGCAAAGTATTAAAAAACTTGGTCTTATTCTAAATGTAGGATTTCTCAACTTTTACACATTCAACAGCCCATATACTTTCAAGGATTAATGCCTCTTCGGTCTGATTTTAACGCAAATTATCCCCAAACCCCTGATCTCTTAATGTTCTCTGCTATAGCATCCTTCCTCAGCAATATTCCCAGATATTATTTCTGGACAAATGTAAAATATAGTGGTTATAACACCATAATTAAAGAATCAAGCATACCTAAGCTAGAATTTTAGGTCGATCTTTTTCCTAAGTGAGACCTTAAATAAATTGCTTAACCTCTCTGAAACTCATTATCCTCTTCTGCTCTACTGGAAAAACAATGTCTTCGTTGCTGATAGGAGTCAATGAGACAACACTGAGCCTGGGTTAAGAGTACAACAAATACTCTTTTTCTACTCTCAGAATGCCTTCAACAAAATAAAAACGGTTGGAGAGCCCCCCACTTATGTATTTTAAAACACAAATCCAAGTCTAAGGAGCTCACACAGACTCCCTCAGCGAGGAGCACCTCACAACCAGGTAGGTGCCTCCAGTCCACCTCCTTTGCACATCCGCAGCTTCTCCGTGTTTTAGGAACCTGGGCATCGGGCCCTCCAACTGTGCCCTGAGATGCGCTCACTGGCTTCTCTCCCCAAATCCTCTCCACACACAAGGACCCCCTCCCCCACCGCAAGTAAAGACCACCGTGGGGCGAACTGCGGTTGAGAGAGCAGCCATCCTCCGTGGGGCGAACTGCGGTTGAGAGAGCAGCCATCCTCCGTGGTCCCGCCGTGAGGAGGCGCCCGGCGTCAGGGCGGCCGCGCCCACCACCTGCAGCGTCGCGGTCGTCACCTCAGGCGCCAGCCGGCGCGGCACCAGGTCCCGGGGCCCGCGGCGCCCGGACAGACAGGAGACGGCCCGCACTTTCTCTGGGTCGCTCTCCGGGGCGCGCCTCCCCTCGGCCCTGTGCGCCCTGGGCGGTTGGCCCGAGACGGGCCTCAGGGGTCGCAGCCCTCACCTCAGGGCCCAAGCCGCAGCGCCTCCAAAGCCCGAGTGATGAAGCTCGACCGGGTAAGAGGAGGACTCGGCCTTGCAGGCGCGCCCCCGCCGCTCCGTCCCGCGCGCCCGCGCGAGAGCACTCGGCGCCGGAAGCGCGCGGGCCTCGCGCTGCACGCACCTGAAGCGGAGTTCCCGGGGGACGGAGCGGAACGGACGCGCGCGTCTCCGCCGCTGGGCCCCGCGGCCCGCGCACCTGGGGGCGGGGCTCCGAGGGGCGGGGCGAGAGCGCGCGCTGTCAGTCAGCGAGCCTGGCGAGCGGGACTCCCGCCTGGAGTCTCCCTCCCGGGAATGGCGCAGTGCTGCTCCTCCCTGCGGTGGGGCTCAAAACACCCCGCTTTGAAGCCAGGGCTCAGGTTGAAATCCGAGCCTCCGCCTCTGAGCTGGTGACCTTGGCCTCTTCAGCCTTTCTGGTCAAGGCTGGTTTTAGGAGTCCACTTGTTAAAATGCTACTGAATTTTATTTTTCAGCCCAGCCCTTATGTTTCTCACTAGTCCCCTTAATCTGTTCCAACTTCCAAAATCTACACATCTTTTCGATCACTACTCCAGGAGACATTTCCTGAGTTTCGTATCCTTATAATATTCTGTCATTCACTCTGCTTAACATTTCCAACCTTGTTTGAAGATGATACGACCGAAACTCATTTCTTCTTTATAATGCTTATTAGACCTCAGAAAATGATCTCACTGTTTCCCTTTAACCTCACATATGCTATTATCTTACATTATTTATTCGCTCCCTGTTCAATTAAGTTCTAAGAAGTTTAAAGATAAGAACAATTTCTTAGGACAATTTAAATTTTCAGGCCTATGCATCATAGTGTATGGTAAATGTTGATAGTGCTATTGAAGAGAAAAGATATATGCAAGGTAGAGTATGCATATATTATTAATATTATCCCGGTTGAATTTGACTACTCCACAAAATCTACCTAGTCAGAGAAAGTGTCAACATCTCAGGGTAACACAAACAGTATGACACTCATAGGGTTGTGAGAATAACAAAGAATGCTAAACAAGACCTTTAAATAGAAAAAAGATTGCTACAAATTAATGTATGAGCCATGAAGTAGTTTACTGTTTCTTTTCTGGCAAGTTATCAGACTGCTGGTATCTCATAAACAAGTTAGCCGTGACATCTGAATATAAATTTCCGTAGTTGCCAGGGTTTTAATACTAACAAGTAGCTGCGGGGATGATGGTCTTTTCTGAGTTGCTGTATCTAAGAAATAGAAACAAGCCATATTGCTTGGTTGTCATGGAGACAACCCAAATCCCCACATCTCGTTAATAAATCTTTTAAACAAATTAATCACATGAGAATACATAGCCTGAGATTTAACAAGCTCCTAGCTGAATTAACAGTGAACTGGAATTTTGACAATAGGGACACGGATATTTGAGGTATAAAGAAAAATACATCTCAAATCCAACCTGGAAGTAGACATTAGGATGAGGAGGAGGAGGAGGAGGAGGAGGAGGGGGAGGAGGAATTTGAGGCTAGTTTGGGGCACACAGGAAAAACCCTGTCTAAAAAAAACCCCAAAAACTTTAATCTCCCAACAAGTTTTTATCAAAGCGCCTAGTATTCTTCCTTAGTAAGAACTCCAGCTTTTCAAGTGAACAATAACCAAAAATGGTAAACAAAGAGAAAATCAATAATTATCCTGAAAGAGAAAAAAAAAAAACTAAAAATCATTAAACCCAAGGATGGTGGTGTGTATCTATAGTCTCAACACAGAGGAGGCTGAGACAGGAGGATTACTTGAGGCCAGAATGAGGTCCCTATCTCAAAAACAAACCATGAAAAGTGTCAAGCAATGGGAGACATTTGTTCTACTGTTAAATTCTATGGTGCAAACTATAAAGTACTATAGAGATGTCGTTGAGAATTGTAGTTGGCATTAACTTCAAGGGGGAAAGATGGAGAAATTGGTTTTATACCGAAGAGTAAAAGGTAATGATGAGGAGAGACAAGAGTGGATTTGTATTTTCTTTCCTCTTCGGAAAAGAAAATAGACTTTAATTTGTTAAAGCTGTGAAAAGGCAGACAGAGAACTGAAACTTGATGTAGATGAGGAGGTAGTAAGAGAACACCTATCTATTTCAAATAAGTTCATGTTTCCAGGCACAAATTGTATCCTCCAGCTGTTCACAGGTAACCTAAGACCCATTGCTGGTAAGTTTCTAGAAACCGTAAAAGTGAAAAGAAATCAGATCATGTAATCTAAAAGAAAATTGAACAGAAATAAATGAAAATTCCTATATTCATGTTGAATGATAAAAACCACACAAATACAAAAATGAGAGAAATTTTAGTTATTTCATATATGACACATTTAGATCTCTTAGAGCTTGCCAAGACCAAGATAAGTTAATGATACATCACAAGAAGTATGTGCACACATCTGTTTGAAAACAGTACCCTCATCTTTCCTCTTTCCTTCATCACCTGCTATTGTTATCTCGCAGTCCCTTATTCCCCTAGAAAAAGAATAACAACCCACCAAAGATGCTCGGATCCTAATCCTGGGAGGCTGAGAACATGCTACCTTAGGGCGAACATGGAATTAATTTTAAAGATGAAATTAAGTTTGCTACTTAGCTGACCTTAAAATATAGAGATTATCCTCGACTATCCCAGTGGAAAAAAATATAGTCTGAAGAATCCCTAAATGTGGAAGGGAAAGGTGGAAAAAAAGGCTGAATTACCTTTACTTTCACAGAAATGAATGAAACTAACCAATCAGAGGATCTAGGCGTTAAGAAACTATGCAACCTAAAAGTTCAGTGATTCTGGTTCTTAAATTTATCCTTAAGAGGAGGCCAGAATGGTTCAAAGGTATGAGAATTGAACCCATCAATGTTGGTCCAGAAAGGGAGGGAGGAGTGCTGATGGTCTCTCAGAAGTGGAAAAGGAAGGAGACCCAATCTCCACAGCAGCCTCCAGAGAGGAACACATCATTACTAACACCATGATTTTATCCCACAGAGACCTGTGCATTGGGCTTCAAACCAAGAGGCCTGTAAGTGTGTGTTCTTGTTAATCACTAAAGCTGGGGCAGTCGGTTATAGCAGCAACAAAAAATGAATACACTCTTTACAGTTTGTTTTCTCCATATTGTGGCACTATGGATTTTTTTTTAGCATCCAACTGTCCCTTTTTTCCTTCTCTCTCCTTGAAAGTAAGTAATACGATGTCCCCAAGAAAACAATACACTATTACTCAAATATTTTGACTTCAGAAATCTAATGACTGATGTGACCTCACTACCCCATATTACTCTGATAGTTCACTTTCATATATTATTTTCTCCAATTTTCTGGGCTGCTTCAGGGGGTTCATGAGATGAGATAATGTGAACTAATAAAATCCAACTGTTCACCATAGAATATGTGCTAGTTTGTTCTTTGTTTTATATGTAATTTTTAATTCTATAGTATTGTGATTTATGTATAATTTTTCTATCACTGAAATACAAGATAAATACTTAAAACTAAAAAGAGGGGCAGGAGATTTAGCTCAATTGTTCCAGAGTGTGTCTGACAAATGCAAGTCCTGAGTTCGATCCCTCTTACCACATATCACAATGCTGGGTGTGGTGGCTCACTCCTGTAATTCCAGCACTCGGGAAGCAGAGGCAGGAGGATTGTGTAGAGTTCAAGGCTTGTCTGGGTTGCGTAGTAAGTTCAGGGCCAGCCTGAACTACAAAGCGAGACCCTGCCCCCCAAAAAAAGAAAAGGAAACAAAATGAAGCACAAGAGATTACAAATAAAGGGAATCAAAATAAGGAGCAAATTATTTTTCTAAAAATAGTCCTTGGAAATATTTTTATTTAAGCTTTATTAATGTTATATTTCAATATCTGTACGTGACACATGTCCATCATAGTTACCGTCTTCATTAATCTGTTCACTCATTTGTATGAAGGACCTAGTCCATATGAGGTATTATAAATATTTGTAGTAAAATAGTGGATGAAACAAACACGGTACCAGCTATTCAGCAGTATAGACTGTAAATAGGGATGTAAAACAGGAAGTGACAGTGGGGTATACTAACTAACATTCCCGGAACAGTAATCCATGTCAAGACAAGAGTGACGTCTAACCCACAGATCTGGGCAGGGAGTGATCAAGGAACAATGTCAGAGGAATTTATATCTAAACTAAGATCTGAAGGCTAAGTAGGAGTTAGTCAACTGGGAAGGAGAGAACATTCTGGAAGAGTACTGACATCTTCAGTATGCCAGCCTTGACCTGTTTGCCCTGACTTCTCTTTTCTCAGTTCTCTCCAAACTCAAATAGTTCCTGCTTCAAGGTTCATTCCCAAAACATAATCTGGTGTTAAATTCCTGATATGAAATTTTAAGTCAACTCTATCCGTCATCCATTTATTATCTGGCCACAATGTCTCTTAAGCCAATAACCAAGCATTTTTGTCACCTCTACCTCCTTTATTTTCTTATCCAGCTAGAACCTGGCCCTCCGTTATTAATTAACTATAATATAAACAAGTCCAGCGCTGTAAATGCTTTCCCTTGTATTCCGTTCTTGTGGTTACCTCCTTTGGCCACTAGATGGCACTTGTATATTTCAGAGACTAAAATGCTGATTCAGTTTACCCTCAAGAAAACTAAGTGAAGTAACCAATCAGATCAAGAGGAAATTAACAAGAAAATGTCCAACCTAAATGTTAAATCATCCTGGTTCTTAAATTTAACTTAAAACTTACCCTAATATCATCCTTTCTCTTTGAATTAATATGACTGTTAACTTTAAAATTGTCACCTTTCAATTCCTGCTTTAACCACCCAAGTCCCGTTTATGCTTTGTTTTCATTTCTTTTAAAAGTGTATAATATTCTTCTCATCTTACCCTGAAAAATAGTTCGTTGTCCCTACTGAAAGTCCTCCTTCTCACAGCTTCTTATATGAACTAATATTTTCCCTGTACTTGAAGGAGTTGTTCCTTCCAAAACCATCTCTTCCCTTATTACTTTAGAAAACTTAGACATTTTTCTAGGCACATTTTTGTTGGGGGTACTGGGAATTGAACTCAGGACCTTGCACTTGCCAGGCAAGCCCTTGGCACTTGGCATTCCTGAGCTACTGCCTAGGCTCTATCCAGGCACATTTTACCTTATATCTCTACCATAAAAATTTCCCTGTTACTTTTCTACCCCTGTAAAATGCCTTCCTCTGATTCTCTTTTCATTATTTTAACAATTTCAGTGATATGTTTAACAATAAGTGTGACATCTGTTATTCCTTTATGCTCTGACATATATTATATGGTATATTATTTAGGTGAGCTAACAAACCACATGGGCCAACTGACTCCAAACTGTGAACAGTTTCAACAAAACTGATTTTTATTTCTTACTCGCTGAGCAGCTCAGAAAGATGCTTTATCACTCGGTTGTGAGATGGGAGGTTGGACAGAGATGAAGGCACAAAAACTTCTTAGCTGCTTGGGCCCTGATGTGATGTTCATCATTTATGCTGTCCCTTTGAGGAATAGCCGAGCTGTACTTAGAGGTCAGAGGAGTGTTCTCCACAGGGCATCTGCTGCCAAGTGGTATCTGGGTACTAAATATTGAAGAGAGACTTCAATATTCATCAACTGCTAGTTGTATTCCTGTTCTTGATTTAAGTAAGAGAATCTCTTTCAAACATAACTTTTATAAGTTGTTGTTGCTTTTTAACAGATATTTTTAATAATACCATTATTATTGACATTAAAATTTTGGATATTTTTACTTTCTCCTTAAATTGTCCATCTATGTAAATTTCCCAATTTATTAATATATACATGTACAATATATCCTCAGATAATTATTTTAAATTTCTAGCTCTATCTGGACATTCCTTTAATCTGCATTCAGCTAGTTTATCTAATTGGTTAGTGTTTTTAATAAAAAAATGGATTTACTTATAAATTTTAACATTTTCTGCAAAGAGTTTTTGGAATATTTAATTTGCTCTTATATACAAATATATAGCTTTAGCAATATTATAGTACTTCCTGAGGCTTTGTATGCTTAAAAATAATTTTTTTGGCCTTACCATATGAATCACAATTTAGAAGGGAATGGAATTCTTGGATAAAACCTTTTCCCCAACAAAACTATGCAGTTATAAATGCATACACATGTGCGCACACGCACTCACACACACACACAGAGTTTTTGTTTTCAAAGCCATTTGAAAGTAAATTTCATGCATCATATTGAAACAGGAGATCAGGGTGCGGCAAGGTTGCCTGGGGAAGGAGGTGTAACCTGTTGGTTACAAAATCCCAGGCCGCATGCTCAGAGCAGCATCCAGAGTCCTCTACGTGGACTTCTCAGAGCAGGCTTTCTGTGGACAGGCCTTGACCTGATGTCAGTCTGAGGAGTGGGTGACCTGGATACACTGAGTTTTTGCCTTTGTGTCCAATCTTCCATGATGGCCGCCCTCAGGCTGCCCACTACACTTCCTTTCCTACTTTTATTCAGCCCAAACTCCCTCTGCAGAGCCTGTTTCTTTTCCTACCTTCCATAAAACTTGGCTACTGTTTGTGTTTGTCTTGACCAACTCTGCCTGGGACAGAAGGAGCCTAGAAACCAAACCTTGAAGGAGGCTCCAAGCACCCCAAAACTTGGTACCACTTTCCCCCAACTATGGTAGTTTCTAAAAGATAAGAGGAGCATTGTCAACTAAGGATCAAGTCAGCCTAGATGCAAACAAAGAGAAATATATTTAACCGGGGCTAATTAGAATTGTAGTCTGGGAGATACAGACTCAAATTCACCTCAGTGGAGTTTCAAGGCTTCAAGAAAATATAGGTGTATTTAAAACCTAAACCTAGGAGGGGGGTGGTCATTACATTAGCTGTTTGCTGTGAGTAATAATTGGTGGTGGCCAAAATTAAATTGGATTGTCAACTGAGAATGGGGTGTGGTCTCTGTCTCTCCGTAGGTTGAGGGAAGGGCAATTACTCAGATGATCAGTGCAGATTAGAAAAACAATTCTTTAAGAGACTGTGGTTGGGCCTACTTCAAAGGTCTGCCCCTATCTAGGGTTGGACATTTCTGCCGCACAGCTCAGACGATTAGCTTGCAGCCTGGAACCTGACCCAATCACGGCATCCTGACCCTATTTTAAGTGCCCTGAACCAGTGTGACCAGTTTATGGGTCCCAGGGAAATTCTTTCCAGGCTCTTGGTGTTCTGAACAAAGAGATGGACAAGTCACCCAGAGAGGGCAGTGAGGACGTTCATTTATTGAAGGTGGAAAAGGACTATGCTTTGCAGCTGAGAGCCGACTAGTGAAATGGCTCACAGTGGTCTCCATGATAATGGAAGCCGCTCTTTGGTGTCTGGAATTCCTAAATTGGCTTCTGTCTCTCCATGCAAATTAAAACATTTGAGTGGCTGTCGAATCCAAAACTGACTGGACAGGCTGCCACATTTAAACTGTCCTATCAAAGACTCACTTGGTTTTGTGCCAGATGTAAATAAAGAATTGAAAACAGCACTTTTCTGATGGGCTCCACATCTAGTCCTCAGGAACTGCAGTCATCCTGGATTCTGGCTTGTTGTACACATGTGCCCTGGGTCTTATGACTCATAGACTATGCCCAGTTGTTTAACCAGTTTTGCCCTAGCCCTAATCTCCTACCTCACGAGTACTACACCATTTTGATTTTCTTTGTTGACAGTCACCTAAACATGTATTTATGTATCTGCTTATTTTTGGTTTCCCAATGTCAGGAAATACTTCTTCTTTACTGGTCTCTGCTTGAGAAGCGCAAGTGTACCTGTCATTTACACAATGGCTGGTAGGCAAACCTTTTCCAGAAAGAGTTACAATAATGTGTGTCAGGCTTTGCAGGCCAAGAGGCAATACTGAAGTTATTATTTGGAAAACAAGACAGAACGCATTTCTACATTTTAAAGATTGTTGGAATACAAAAATATAATAATGACAACTGAATGTATATATTTTTTAGTACCGATGAATTGGATTAAGGAGACAGAAGGTGACCAACAGTAGAAAGTACTGCTTGGGAGAGAAGGTCAACAAGGGAGATGTAGCAGACCAGCCATGGACACAGTCCTTCCACACCTCTAGCCCTTAAGGCTCAGGTGTAGCCCAGTGGTTCCAGGCCTGCCCAACAAGCACAAGGTCCCTGGTTCGATCCCTGGTAATGACACACAACGGTACCGGGTGTAGTGATTCATGCCCACCAACAATCAGTACCACATACCACAGTGCTGGGCATGGTGGCTCACGAGACTCTGCCTAAAACAAACAAACAAAAAAACTCATAAAATGGAAAGAAAGAGACAAACAACATGAAGAATAACCAGATCTCTTGAGCACAGCTCCACTCTGCTGTTGAGGCCAGAAAGCAGCCACAAGCAATCTGTGAACTACTAAGTGTGACTGTGTTCAAACTATTTATGGGCACGACAATCTGAATTTGGTATAATTTTTATGTGCCACAAAATATGAGTTTTCCTTTTTTTTTTAACCAACTAAAAATGCAAATATCTTTTCTAGTCAGTGGGTGATACAAAAACAGGACTGGGGCTAGATTTGGTCCTCAGGCTGCAGTTTGTCTACTTTAGTAATAGACATTCAAAAGGAAGGAAGAAAGGAAGTGGTGGAGGATTTTTTAATTTAACTAGAGAAATTGTGATTCATATCCAAATAGAAACTAAAGATGTGCTAAAGAGATTTTTTTTTTTTTAGTTCTTTAAATAATTAAAGAATCAGTAAGATGTTATAACTGGTTCACCGGAAAATTAAAAAAAATCACACATATAAAATCAGGAAAGCCGACATAAATTTACTGATGAATGCAAAATTTGAGACTGTACTGTAATAATCAGTTGTGTTCTTCTGGACAAAACTGATTTGCATTTCTAGAGACAAGATTATGCTGCTTTCTCCCACAGGCAACGTTGTAAAACACCTTAAAAACCATGGAGTAGCCGGGCGTGGTGGCTCACGCCTGTAATCCCAGCACTCGGGAGGCAGAGATAGGAGGATTGCTGAGTTCGAGGCTTGCCTGGGCTACATAGTGAGCTCAGGGCCAGCCTGAACTACAAAGCAAGACCTTGTTTCAAGAAAAAAAAAAAACAAACAAACATGGAGTGACCTCAACCCCTCTGTTTTCTACAACAGAACAAAAGGAGACACCTCCTCACACTTGTTGGTTAGGAAACTAGGCACAATGAAAGTTTAAGTGTGTAATTAATCCAAAATATCAAATTGATACTTTCACGCTGTTTTACAAGGATTGCTAGAAGGTATTCGTTCCCCTTTGCTTATAAAATGACAGCATGTTTTCATAATATGGTAGTCAAGAAGGAGTCCAACTCCTCCACCAAAAGAACATTTCCTGCCTCAGCCTGAGGATTTTGCATGGGGTCACAAGCGGTACAGTGGCGTGTGGGTGCACATTCCACTCACAGTCCTGACGCGCATGGGCTGTGTGACCCTGGGGAAATAAATGAATGTTGCTCAAGTCTCAGTTTTTTCAAGTGAATAATAATAATAATAGTAGTAGTAGTAATAATAATAGCTACATTACAGCTATTTATGAGGATTAAATGAGGTAATCCAAATGACACACTTAGCATGTGACGTGGCACAAAGTCATCCCTTAGGCCGGGATTTTAGCTCAATGGTTCCAATGCCAGCTCCCCCCACCCCAGTACCACAAAAAAAAAAAAAAAAAAAAAGCCCTCACCCAGTACTGTGACTGTTTTTCCTTTTAGACTACATCTTGATAACCTCCAATTTGCCTATAATTTGTCAACACACACATTGTGAAGAGTAGTCTTCTTAAAGGTGAAAGTTATTATTTCTGTGTCATACTTGTGAAGTATTATGGAAAGTTTCCTCTTGGAGATGGAGAGATACGAATATATTCAATTCACCAAACCCTAGGTGAAGAGTAGTGTTGTGAAGTTGTCCTGGCTTTTCTAGGGTATTCTCTGATATGCCCCATCATTTGGGCAATAGCAAAAGGAGAAATATTGTCTGGCCAGTCTACAGGAATTAAGATGCTGTTTGAAGTATGTACCAGTCTTTTCCAAAAGGCTCCACTGAAAGCATGTAAAAACTATTTTTCAGGGCACATTCAATTTTGTTAGATCCTAATATAAGGAAATGTGACCTTCTCTATAAGATTTTACAGCTTGGTATTTTGCATATTACAGAAGACACAGAGGCAGGATTAAATTTAAAATCCATTTTTTTCCAAATAAAGTTACATATTTAATTACATTTCCTCTGTTCAGATTAAAGGACATCAGGCCTTAAAGAAATTAGAATTTACTGTATATCTGCATTTCTAAGTGAATAAAAAATGACCTCATTTTTGGGAGGGGGCTCATACACAGGTATCTTTCAGAAATATAACATTTTTTGTATATGAAGAACTGGCCTTTTGTTCCATACTGTATCTACTCATCACTGCTGAAATTATCATTCTAATTCCTCAACTTGCTGGTGTGCTGGTTCGGGTTTCTCTATGTATGGCAGATGAAAACCAACATTGAAACTATAAAAATAACATTAAGATACAAATTTAAAGCCTATGAGAAAACTTTCTGGGCTGAGGACATTTCTCCCTGGGTTTTCCATAAAACCCGAGAAGTTTATGCAGACTGATTTTTGAAATATTCTTTGTTGGACACTGCACTGCCCTCTTTCGCCCACTCGGTCAGTGCAGATAAATTTAATGTTCTCCTTCCTTTGTCCTGTTATCCTCTCTGTAGGTGTCTCTTCCACAGAAACCCAGCCAGCTTTCCGAAGACCAGTAGGAGAGAAGGGCCTTCGAAAAACTACAATGGGGAAAACAGCTTGAGAAGGTTATGAGGCAAGACAGACTGACGTGGAAGATATTTTCATCTCTGAGCACCTGGTGCCAACTCAGGGCAAAGTTGGGGAAACAGCGCGCTGTAAGATAATACTGAATGGAACAGGTGAGTCAAGACCGAGGTAAGAATGGAAAAGTGAGTCAGAAGCAAAGTCACAGCACGGTGAGCCTGCTGTCAGCCTTCAGAGGCATTCATTAGCAAGGGTCTGTTACTATTTAATAGTGAAAGAATTTGTGCTACAAATATTTGCATTTTGTGGAGGGCGCTCTCCGGGGTTCTTCATACAGAGCTGGCTGGGGAGATGGAATGTAGTTTTAATTCCAGCCTATCTCAAAGTTCACTTCTCTCTGTGGGAAGATGTAAGAACAAATTAGAGTGAAGGAAGAACACAACGATGTGGAGTGCTTAGGAGGAAAAGAAGAATATTTGCTATCAAGGACCTTATTTAAAATCGTGCTAAAATTACAAAGGTAGAATATAGTTTTTGTTTCTATGACGATTTTTCTGTATTGTTTCCTGGTAACAAACAAACAAACACACAAACAAATAAACAAAAAACATCGTTCTGTCCCAAAGAGGAGAGTGCTTTAAACTGGAGGGGACCTATGGGCGTGGGGCTGCTCGCTGGTAGGGAACCTGTTTAGCACACGCATAGCCCTGGGTTCAATCCCCAGCACCAAATAACAAACCAGAACTTGGCAGGACTCTGTGCCATAGTTTTTGATTGTTGCTACTGGTTTTTGCTGGCTTTGGATCCATCCCAGGTACTTCATATTTAGTTTTTCCTTTTTATAAATTTAAAAATGCAGATAATAAAATACTAGAGAGTTTTTAAACTTTTTTTACATGTGTCTTGTTTTGTTGTATGATTTCTGAATGGATATTTTTACTTCTGTGAGATAAAATCAACACTGGGAACTCCAAAATGCAATGGTATAATTAGGGGTTCATAGAATGAAAACTGACTATTTTGGCACAACATAACCTTAAAAGAAAGGTTTAAATACTTTTAAGAGCAGTTTATGTCAGTAACACCTTTCTTAAAAATGACATCAATAGCCGGGTGTGGTGGCTCACGCCTGTAATCCCAGCACTCGGGAGGCAGAGGCAGGAGGATTGCTGAGTTCTAGGCTTGCCTGGGCTACATAGTGAGCTCAGGGCCAGCCTGAACTACAAAGCAAGACCCTGTCTCAAAAATAAAATAAAATAAAATAAAAATGACATCAATATGTGCAAGGCTTTTAAAATATTTGGATGAGTCTAGTCTGGTTGCCATTACAAAATACCATAGACTGAGTGACTTGAACAATAGAAAGGTTTTCTCTCACACTTCTAGGGGCTGGATGACACAGGACAGGGGTGGAAAGGAGAGGGAGAGACATATTTCTCTTTTCATAAGACCAGAGTCCTTCTAGTTTAGGGCTCCACCCTATAACCTTATCTCCAGGTGACTCCCAATTCCAGATATAGTCATAATGGGAGTTAGGTCTCCAGCACAATTCAGCCCAAAGCAACGTTCATATGCTTTGATCAAGTAATTCAAGTTTCAGGAATTTTCCTTTGTTGTGGAGGAAGTTGTGGGTGGAGAGCAAAGGGAAGTAACTAGAACGTAACGCTAGATCAAAGCTTTTATATACATTATAATTTCAAAAGGGGAAAGAAATACAATGTTCAAAATATTCACAATTGAATATGTTATGGTACAGCATGGAACATAAATCAGCCAAGCTGGATTTGGTGGCTCACATCTGCAATCTCAGCATTCTGGTGGGAAAGAGGAGGCTGAGGTAGTAGGATTGCTAATTTGAGACTAGCCTGGGCAGCTTATCAATTTAGCAAGACTGTTTCAAAATAAAAAATAAAGAAAGTGTTGAGGATGTAGCCCAGTACAAAGGTTCTTGGTTCAATCCCTTTATTTATGGACTGTGATGTCAGCTATGTAAAATAAAGGCGCAGATGCACACAGAAAAGCCCTATGTCTGGGGAGCATGATACTATATGTTTAAAATTTTCCATTAAAAGCACACATTGTTGATAATACAAAAAATATTTTTGAAGTGACCTAATATGTTAATATGAGGTAAAGCCAGGAAAGAAAAGTTACATATGCATTATCTAAGAGGTCCATCAAGTATCTTACAGTTTTAACAATAAATTGAATTAAGAAGTTTTTATTTTGTTTTGTGGGCTAGAGATGTAACTCACTGGCAAGTATTGCCTAGCTTAGGTGAAGCTCTAAAAAAATACACAATCTTATTTGTGTTTCAAGAGTTTATTTTACAGCCAAAAGGCCATGAATTTGACTTTTCCATCTCTGAATAGTTAAATATCATACTATAATTTTCAGAGGATGTGAACAACCTGAGTGAGCAACTTCAACTTTTTATCTGAGTATCTATAACCCCTATGTATTCAAGATAAACTTATTGAGCACCTGTAGTGTGCCAGGCACTGTCCTAATCATGTGTCTACCTCAGTGGATAGAGAAACAACTAGCCTTCATGACATGTAATATCTGTACATTCTTTGAAGCATTTGGAAAGAATTCATGGCGTCTAGACTTATGCTGTGTTAGAGTAAGCTACTGGTGGATGAAAACCAGGCAAATGCATTCTGGAGTCAGAGGCAACGCCTGTGGGCACATCACCTCCTGAGTAAAACTGTGAACTCTTGGCAAAAGGGGAATTCCACTAGATTTCTAGATTGTCAGCAAGATAAACCAGGCAGTGCTACAAATCTAAGTAGGGCCAAAAAAAAAAATCAGGAAATTAATGAGAAAAAGAAAGAAAGAAAGAAAGAAAGAAAGAAAGAAAGAAAGAAAGAAAGAAAGAAAGAAAGAAAGAAAGAAAGAAAGAAAGAAAGAAAGAAAGAAAGAAAGAAAGAAAGAAAGAAAGAAAGAAAGAGAAAGAAAGACAAAGAGAAAGAAAGAGGGAAAGAGAGAAAGAGAAAGAAAGAGAAAGAGAGAAAAGAAGGAAGGAGAGAGGAAGAGAAAAAGAAAAATCAAACAAGTTTCAAATCAAAAGAAAACTAAGGCCTATGGAATTCTGACATAGAAGAAAGGCAAAGCTGGCATAGCTGGCATACTTCTCAGAGTCTGGACACAAGTATTCACCAAAACGTTTTCTCACATCGAGTGCATGGACACAAGCCTGAACATGCCATAATGATAATCACCTGTGGTCTTTTTACATTCAAAAGTCCAAGCAGCACGATCTCTGGAGTCCATATTAAATAATGTCTATGTGTGGTTAGGATCACGGTTAACTTCTGCAATGAGCTTCTCTTTGTTTTACTGGGCTATTCCACCTATGTCCATGTCCGCAACTGTTACCTCAGTAAAGATAATTCCTAAGTCTATTACCTTTAAGGCTCAGCTCAAATAAACATCCTGACACATCCTTCAACTACTAGTGACAAAATGCCAACTGCCTGCTGGCCATTTCCCTTACCGGTTTTTGTTGATGTCTGTCTTGCAGGGATAGATGTCCACCCAAGGGCTTTACACGTGTTAGAGAAGTGCTCTGCCCCTGAGATATATCTCGGCACCACCTCTTCCTCTCCACTCTTTTGACATCTCAAATTCATTATATGCCTAAGACAAATCACTGCCTTCCTGGAAATTGCTTACTATCTTCTAATCTCTATCTCTCTTCACAGCATCGCCCTAACACCAGCCAGGGCCAAGTCACAGGAGCCCACAACTACAGTTGAGGGTCTGACCAAACCTAGTCATTAAAAAATACAATTTAGGGGCTGGGGATTTAGCTCAATGGTTCCAGCGTCTGCCTAGCAAGCACAGGGTCCTGAGTTCGATCTCCAGTACTTGCGTACTACAATGCCGGGCATGGTCGCTTATGCCTGTGATGCCGGCATTCGGGAGGCAGAGGCAGGAGGACTGCTATGATTTCAAAGCTTTGTCTGTGCTGCATAGTGAGCTTGGGGCCAGCCTGAACTACAAAGCAAGATCCTGTCTGAAAAAAACAAAATACAACAACTTAGATGACCATGAGTGAAGTTTATACTCATTTACTATATTGTACACGTTATATGTATTATAATGAAATATGCATGTATGCATGTATATGGAAATTGACATTAGAGAACCCTAATTTACCTCATTGTATATTAATTTCACAGGACAAATGTGGCATCTTTGGAGAAATTAATCATTTCACTTTGACCTATATTCTGTGAATAATAAAGGTGTCACATGGTCATATTAGAAAAGCACTTGCTCTGTGTGAAAACATATTCCTCTATGAGGTATGACCCCCAGCTAACTATTTCTCCTACCATTTTTGACATGGTAAGTTACAATTTCACACTGTATGAAAATAAGAAAACAATTCATACAGCAGATCTGAAGATACTTTCAACACTTTGCAAAGAAATTGTCTTTTATACTTGCCCATGCTTCCTTTCACTGTGGAAGGAAATTTCACAAATATTGTGAAACTAAAAGAGTAGACTTTAGTGACAACCAAATACATTTCCTGGCTTACCTGTGCTGAATATGTATAAGTGCTTGCTAGGCATAGAGCAGTGACAGACATAAACAGGTGGCTAAGAGAAAGGTCTAATCAGGTACATCCAGGCCATACTTGGACACAGCTTTGAAAAGCAGCACCTGCCCTACAGATAGCTGCAAGAGGACTTCTTGGGATGTGCTGAGTCAAGAGACTATGGACAAAGCCAGAGATGCAGCTCAATGGTGCTGCCACCTGCCTGGCAAGCCCAAAGTCATGAGTTCGATTCCCGATATGGTCTCCTAAGACAGACAGCTTTGCTACACTGCTCATCTGATGTGATCTGCCGCAATCACTGCAGAGCAGGGTTCATAGACCCTGACCCTGGAGAGTGAGTTATGCAGTCACCATGTAGACTCTGGGAGGTTTTGAAGAGCATTTCTCCTTTTATTGAGGGTTACCTATACTTATATAGTGAACACAGAGAGGGTGTGGCTACAAGGGCACATAGACAATGTGATTACGTCTGATTGGCTGATCTAACATGGTTAGATAGATCTGATTGGTTGGATAGTATATTTTACCTAATATGGTTAGCTCTTGGGGGACAGAACAAGTCAAGACCAAGGTGGAGCAGGAGTCATCCCGCCAGTATAGGTAAATCTCTACCCACGGGAGAGGGTGCTCGATCTCCATCTTCCTAAGGGACTCTCATAGCGTGCTATGGGATATACGTGCAGTGCACTTCACCCAGCCAGTCTTGAACTGTCTCTTCAGTCTAGGAGCAGTTATGTGGCCACATGTGTTTATTGGCATCCACATCTCACATTGAAGTGAGATCCACTAATGCCCACATTTACCCCATGGTTTCCCCAGAAAGAGCCAGAGCTAAGTGACCCATCCCTGTGCACCCTGGGAGGGACTACAGATAGCCCCTGGTTTGACAGGAAACGTGGGACTTCACAATGACACGGAACACTTAACCCCTGTAAAATCACCAACAGCAGTGTTCAGAGGTACAGTATTAGAAGTGACTAAACAGATCCTTCTGCTATGCCTGGGGGTCTACCAGTGATGCGGCCTTCATAGACATCTTCGCCAAGCAGGGCTGAGCCAGGCTACTTTCCAGGCTTCAAACATTAAGTCTAGGACCCATCAAGGTGTACTGAGTCTCTAAGTTAAACACATATCTTCAGATTATTATACCTTCAAGTTGTGCTGCACCATGTCCCCTATACTTTCTAGCCTGTTCATAAATAAAAAAAGAAAATATAAAGTCTTCCAGAAGTCTCTTGAGTCAATCTGACGATTAATTCCCTTACTCACCAAGTATTTGTTGAGCACCTACTATGCACCAGCATTGTACTAAATGGTAAGGAGGTAGTGGACAGATGGTGAGGTAGCACATGCCTATAATCTTGGCTATACAGGAGACAGATGCAGCAGGATCGCAAGTTTGAAGATAGCCTGGGAAATATAGCAAGACCTTGCATCAAAATAATATAAAGGGGCTGTGTGTAGCTCAGTGGTAGAGTATCTACTGAGCATATGCAAGAGCCAGAGTTCAGTCCCTAGGACTGCAAACAAAAATGCTAGAGAATGTACAAGAACCTAGGTTCAAGCTCCAGCCCCATAAATAAATAAATCCCTAAATTTGGAAGCACTTAGTAAAACTAGCTTAGCCTCTTTTTACCTTCCCATTCTTCCACATGCAAGAACACAGCATTTATCTCTTTTGATCTTTCCCCTTCTGCCCCAAGAATATTTTGTTGATAGATCAGATCCTCATTGAATCTGCCAACTCTTCGAACTTGCCATCTCAGCCTCTAGAAGTATGAGAAATAAATTCCTTTACACAAAGAAAATGGCTTTGTTTAGCTCACTGTTAAAAGGCTGTGATATTTTGTTATAGTGGAACAAATGAATGAGGACAAGGGATATAGCGTGCTGGGGATGCAGGCATCTAAATTTGCAACGAGACATGTAAGGGTGCCTAAAGCAAGATGGGAGTTGTTAGGAAGACCTGGAGCATGGGAGGAAGCTAGCAGAGGGCACTGCTAGCAGGGGGAAGAGTCAATACAGAGGCCTCCGAAAAGGTTCTTGTCTGTTTTGTTCTAGGAACAGCAGGGAGGGCAAAGAACTTGGAAGGTTGAAGTGTGAAATAATGAAAAGGACATCAGACAGGAGACTGCGCAGTCCAGAGATGGCTTTGAAGGCCTAAGCTGCAGCTCACCTATGTCATTCCAGCCACCTCCCAAGTCACAGCGCTTCTCTTGTTTCTTCCCCATGGACATGTGAGACACTCGCATGAGCGCACCACTCATGTGTGCAAGGAGTCCTCCTAGGTGACTGAAACGTGGATTAAACCTCCCTTCTTTCATCCATGGAAGGACAGTTCTGTGGGGAGACCTACATTTACTACTATTTATCCCTTTGAAGTTACTAAACCAAAATGCCTGAGCCTGTGTGTCTTATAAAGCAGTGAGCCTTGTTTAGCTCAGTTAAAAAGCTCAAAGTCCAATATTGGCAGCCCCATGGGTTTGCCCTTTGGTGAAGAGTTTATGTTGACAGGAGGTTTACAAGAGATTGCTAAACAGGAAGCCAGAGAAAGATTCAGGGTCAGTTCAACTCTTTATAAGAACATATTCTTGTAGGAACTCATCCCAGAGCCCCGTATTTTCTTTGAAGGTACCACCTCACTGATCGAAGGACTTCCCACTAGATTCCACCTCATCACCAGGGAAAAAAAAAATTGATGGTTTAAAAAACAAAACAAAGCTGGAGGTTTAGCTCAGTGGTTCCAGCAGCTACCTAACAAGCGCAAGGTCCCTGGTTCGATCCCCGGTAACCACATACAAAAATACTGGTGTGGGGACTCATGCCCACCAGCAATCAGTACCACATACCACAATGCCTGAACTACAAAGCAAGACCCTGTCTTGAAAACAACAACAACAATGAAAACAAGAAACAAAGCTTATGTACATGGGAGGAGTGAAGGATAATAGGAAGAGGAGGGGAATGGGAAAAAAATGAGGATCAAGATACATCATATCCAGGTACAAATTCTTAATGATAAATAGTGATCATAATGTATACCTAAAATGTACCAGTAAACTGATTAAAGGAGAAAAAATCAAAGTGCTCATCACCATGCTAAGTACCAACCCTTCAACACAGCATATGAATCTTTGGGGGACAAACCACATCCAAAACCCAGTACACAGATGGCTTGTTGGGTTTCCTCTCAGAGATCTGGCTCCAATTTGCCAGGCAGAGTGGCTCAGCTCCACAAAGCCCTCTTGCATTTCCTTTTTCCTTTGTTTCACTTTTCCAAAAAACTTTCTTGTTTGGAAGGATTTTTTCTAACAAGAAATCCCACACATACCTATTAGCCCAGGTTTTACTTTGGAGGGAACTGGGACTAAGATAGATTGTCAGAGTAAGAGCTATGACTTTTATTCAAAGAGAGATGGGAGCCATTGGAGAATTTTTGCAGAGACATGAGATGATTGACTTCTATTTGAAAGCCACTCTGGCCTGCTGACTTGAAAACAGAAATGTCTTAGAAATGGCAAAATCATGGAGTCCAGTTCAACTAATGCAATAATTCAAGTTGAAAGATGGTGATGTTTGAACCACTGTGGTGTTGCAGAAGTGGTGATAAAGGTCAATTTCTGGGCATACATTAAAGGTAGAGCCACTTGGATATGGCTTAGGTGTACAGAATGAAGTTTGCGTCCCATTCAAATTTCTGTGTTGAAACCCTGATATCGTATGATGATGCTAAAAGATTAGGTTCTTGGGAAATGGTTATACCATGATAATGGAGCCATCATGAATGGGATTACTGATCTTATATGAAGCTGATAAAAACGGATTCTCTCCTCTTTTTTTAAAGATTTTGTTTTGTTTTGTTTTGTTTTCAGTTTTTTGAGACAGGATCTCACTTTGTAGTTCAGGATGGCCCTGAGCTCACTGCGGAGCCCAGGCTGGCCTCAAACTCATGGCAATCTTCCTATTTCTGCCTCCTGAGTGCTGGGATTAAAGGTGCGAGCCATCACACCTGGCATTGTGGTGTGTGGTACTGACTGCTGGTGGGCGTGAGTCACCATATCTAGCACTGTGTAATGTGATACTGGGTATTGAACTCAGGACCTTGTGTTTGCCAGGCAGATTTCAGGATGTCAGAACTTGGCTATATGAGTCCCAGTTCCCTCCTAAGTAAAGCCTGGGGGTAAGAGGTATGTGTGGGATTTCTTGTTAGAAGCAATCCTTCAAAACAAGAGCTAAATCTCCAGCCCAGATTCTCTGCTTTTAGCCACAGGAGGGCAAACTGAGTAGCAAGATACCAAGAAGCAAGTCTTCAGCAGACAATGAGTCTGCTGGTGCCTTGATCTTAGACTTCCCAGGCTCCAGAATTGTGAAGAATAAATGTCTGTGGTTTAAATGATCCCATACATGGAACCTTCTTATAGCATCTCAAGCTAGGACTCTATAATGTATTCTCAAAGTCCACTCTGCATTATTTTACCATACATCACTTTTAATGATAGTGAACTTGGCTGAGACCTGGTACATCTAGATATAACTTCCGTAAGTAACAAAGTATTTAATGGGTCTCCAAGGAAAAGTCCCCAGAATCCACCCAAAGATGGCTTCAAATTAGCCTCTGAGGAAGGGACATGCATAGAAGCAACCATCTGATCTGGTCAGTGACCTTATGACAGGACGTGCTTCAAATTCCCCATAGAGAACATGATTACTATTCTGGAAAAGAAACATATGACTTGTGAAAAAGCCATCCACACCTGCCCATAAAAATACCAAAGCTTCTCCTTCTTACTCTCCAATCAGTAAGAACTTCTGCCCTCTCCTTTTCTAGAAATGCCCCTGCTGCTGGCAGACTGAGAAGGCCAATTAAAGCTTTTCTCCAGCTCCTGATATCCTTACTCTCGACGTCACAGTAAATCTTTCTTTTTTGTTGTTGTTGCAGAAACTGGTGCCTGTGCCTTTTATGGCTGTCAGGCAGAAAGCCTTTACTTGATATTAATAGAGTGAAAACTATTTTAATGATATTTTTGTTTTCTACAGATCTCAAGTACTCAACATAGCATTCAAATTTGCAAAGAGTTGATTTGATCCTAGAGGCAAAGCCAATCAACATCTCAAGTACAATGAGAAGTGTGCACAAGAGTCCTTCCTACATATTTATTTTCTCCAAATGCAAGAGGTAGTTGAAAAGATAAGCCCCTTGTAATTGGAAATTTTATATCTTCACCAGTGTAAATGATTTTTCTTTTTTGTTGTTGTTTTTTTGAGACAGGGTCTCTCTTTGTAGTTCAAGCTGGCCCAGCCTTGAACTCAACAGCAATCCTCCTGCCTCTGCCTCCTTTGTGCTGGGATTACAGGCGAGAGCCACCATGTACAGTGCAGATGATTTTTCAAACCAAGTTAGCCCAAAGACCAGCAATCTCTTTTCCAAAGACAGGGGTGTTTCAACATATTTTTTCCTTGTTCACCAAATAAGCCCCAACTTTAGTTCACGTAAGAATTAAATAATCTCTGTTTTTTTTCCCCAAAACTAGCTTAACTAATAATTTACTACTTTGATCAGAAAAGAAATACCTTCTCTAAACAGAGTGGTTTTCAGATACAACAAGGGACACAGATAAGTCCAAAAGGATGAGATATACACCATAGTCTATCCCAGGAGTCTTTGAAAATTTCCCACAGTGGTTAGCTATGCTTTCTGATCATTGTCATACTGCTAAAGCAAATCTGAATAAATAAATCCATGAGTGTCCAGAATTTTCACACTTATTAAGGCATTTACATGTTAAATAAAGTTCTGTTGACTCCGTATATTTGTGTTTCTTAGCTAGTTAAGAAAAATTACCCAAGTTTTTTTGTTTGGTTTGGTTTGTGCTTGGTTTGTTTTTTTTTGGTACTCAGGACCTTGTGCTTGGAGGCAGGTGCCAGAATCACTAAGCTAAGTCTCTGTTTCAGTGACTTAACTTTAATAAAAATTTGTTATATATGAAGCCAGTTTGAATATGACTTAATTTTTAATTGTAATATTGTAGCACTCAGGTTAATTATCTGTTGGATTAAATGTTAGGCACATCCTTAATTTACCAAAGAGAATACTAGTTGCAGAGTACGTTTTCTCATAGAATTCATAAATAATCAGGTCAATAAAACCTTATAGTTGGAGAGCAGAGTCACAATTTTAAAATAGTTATAATTGTGTAATTAAAAATAGTAGTTCATAATATTTTCCCTGATAGGTAAAAATGGGCTTACTGATATCAACAGCTTTTGATTCTGATCTCATTATTATTGTTGCTGTTGTTATTTATTTGTTTTTAAAGGCAGTTTCACTATGTTGTCCAGGATGACCTCAAACTCAGAGCAGTACTCCTGTCTTAGAGTGACAAGTGTTAGGAGTACAGGCTTGTGCCACCATGCCTGGTTATCTGGTCCTACTCCCCGCTATGATTAGGGAATTTTTCTAACTGATGTTCTCTTCATTTTATTTCAATCTTAGAGAGTTACTCACTAAGGGTAACATAATTAAAGGTAATTTTAGCACATAGGTTTTAATTATCTGTCTCTGTTTATTTGTTTTTATTTATTCTTTTTTTCTGCATCAAAGATCAAACTTGGGCCATTGTGCTTGCCAAGAAAGCGCAGCACCACTTGAGCTAAATCTCCGGTCCTGTCTCTGTTTATTTTAGTAATACTCTAGAAGGAAATCTGAGTTGTTCAGCTCTTCTCTTGGCCCTGATAACAGTCAACTTTTTGATTTTGGGAAAATTATCTAAATTTGGCTCTTTCCTTTATAAAATGTGAAGTTTCGCCTAGTATATTTGGGCTAGTTCTAATATTCTGTATTTACTTCTTTACAAATAAATTTGGGGATGAGCTCAGTGGCAGAGCTCTTGCATAGCATGCACAAAGTTCTGGGTTCATTCTCAAACATGGAAAAATAAAGACCATATTTTGTTTACCAAAAATTAAAGATTTTATATATATGATATTTTATTTTGTCGTATTGAGTTCTAAAATTCAAACTGTTGGAGGAACAGTTAAAAAAAAAAAAAACAACTTTGAAATGTGCAGAGAGCACTTGGAGCCTGGTCTGCAAGGGCTTTCTTGCCTCTGAGCTGTTTTGTAACTCCATGCGAAAACAATGGCAGGAATACAAGTGATTCTACTCTGTAGAGATACATTGTGTGCCAACAAACGTGCAATTGCTCGTTACCTTCAACAGTGGCCTGTTTTACATTCATTTCAGCATTCCTAATTACCTCTACACAGCGTTCTCAGATATCAACTTTGAACCAGCTACAATGCCTTGTTGGTTTCTGTTTAAGTTAATCATTTATATAAAATCTTGGCGATGTGTTCATTTTATATTCGTATTAAAAGTTTTAATTTTGGGCCGGAGGGTTAGCTCAGTGGTTCCGGCTCCTGCCTCGCAAGTGCAAGGTCCTGAGTTCGATCCCCGGTGACCACATACAATGCTGGGCATGGAGACTCATGCCCACCAGCAATCAATACCACATACCACAGTGCCGGGCGTGGTGGCTCACGCCTGTAATCCCAGCACTAGGTAGGCAGAGGCAGGAGGATTGCTGAGTTCTAGGCTTGCCTGGGCTACAAATAGTGAGCTCAGGGCCAGCCTGCACTACAAAGCGAGACCTTGTCTCAAAAAAAAAAAAAAAAAGCTTAATTTTAGTATTGCAAAAATTACCCATGGGTTATAGTTACAACGCAATGGAAGTGGACTTGGTTAGAATGTGGAGGTCCTGTGCTCAAACCACGGCACTTAAAAATTATCCTTTAATCTACCTAAATCAATGGATGTCTAATACTTTGAAGACACAATGACATGACGCATATTAAGCACTTGGCATAGTGCCTGAGACATAATAATGATGATTATTATTCATATTTAATCCACTGACTGAAGGAGTTTTGATTTTTCTCTATACCTAGTGGGTTAGAATTCAAAAGCACAAAAAATTTAGTTGCGATGGTTTGAGGATCCTCACAATTATTGTAGACTTGACAGAAGACCTTATGGATCATTAAACTGCATATAGTGCAGTATAAATGTTGAAATATTAGCTAGAGTTCAATTTAAAAACATGTTCTGATTTCATGTTAATTATATCCAAAACTCTATGAAGGGGCTAACAGAGATTTGACTGTCACGTGAAGAAAGTAGGGACACAGTGGCTTCAGGAAGCCTGGCATAAACCAAGCAATGGAGTTTAAAGACAGCCAGGACTTCACTTCTACAGTTCTGCCACGTATAGAAATGGTCCATATTTTAATTAATCAGATGCCTTTTGATACTCTGGAGGAAATATAAGAAGGAAGGGCAAGTGAAAGATTTGAAATAAGGGAATCAGGGGCTAGAGTCATAGGTAAAGTGTGTTCTCAGTATGCATAAAGCCCTGAGTTTGACTATGAGCACTGAAAAAATAAAAATAAAAGTAAGAAAATCAAAAGTAATTTTCAGTTGCCCTAATTGTTTTGTTTTGTTTTGGTTTTTGTCTCCTAGTCTATCTTACTGTCAAAAGAAGCAGACCTTGGAATACAGAGACATGTATGTGATTCTACAAGACCCATAGAACATAGCAATCTGGGCTGGCTAGGGTTAAAGATACAGTGTGGATAAAAGAAAGCATTCCTGATTATGAGCTTATTGCACAATGGAACAGGTTTTCTAGAGATAAGATTACCTTCATCAGACTAAATGAAATAGGTTGTTTAGAAAATTAAGGGCAACGGTAGCAATAAAAATGTCTGCAAAGAAATTCTCTCCTGTGTGTCATGACAAGGAAAAAACCCTAAATCAACAAATAAATACATTCAACACGTATTTATTAAATATTATATACCTGGTTTTAGCCAGAAAAATCTTCATCCTTGTGGATGGAGTGGGGGAAGAGACAGAGAGGCAGACAGGAAATGAAATGGGGCAGCACATGATTAGAAAATAGCAGATGCTATAGGGAGAAAGAAAAACACTGCTCAGGGAAGGTCAGAGGTCTACAGTGTTCAGTAGCTTGATAAGAAAAGGTCGCTTAAGGTAATATTTAAGCAGAGACTTAAAAAGGAGAAAGAGCAGGCTTCATGGGGGAGGTGGTGGGGAAGAAAGAATGTTCCAGATAGGAGACCCTGAAGAGAGTAAACACTGATGTTTGAGAAGTAACAAGGAGGCCCGGTGGCCTTGGCCAAAGGAGAAGGACAAAAAAAAAAAAAAAAAGGACAAAATGAGGAAAGTACAAGATAAAGGGTGAAGACAAACTCTTATCAGTCCCCTGAGCCCTGTGGGGTCTTTGGCTTTCACTGTCCAACAGACAGAGGTTCATTGGGGGAATTTCACGTAACGGGGTGATCTGACCTGACTTAAGTTTTAGATGGATCGATCCCTCAGAGGAGAAATAGGGAGATGTCATCAACCACAATCAAATAATGAAAGGGTCAGTGGTGCAATAAATAAAAGTTTAGAGGGAAATAAGCATCTAAATCTGGGTCTTGTGCCTACTTGAGCCCAGGCTTTTCCTGTCAAATGCCAGGCTGAAAAAAATCCTTCCTGAAATGTGGAGACACACTGAGTTGGTGGGTGAATACACAAGAATCATGCTTTGTGCAAAGAAAGGCCCAAACCATCTGCACTGAGCAAAAACAAAGTCCAAAAAGAGCCACTGATGTTGGGCAAGAGCTGCAGTCTGGTAACTGTGCACATCTCCCAGGGAGGTGGGAGAAGAAGAGGAAATGCGACATGGGAGAGAAAAAGCTTCATGGTAGAAAAGCTTTGGTGTAGAACAGAAACTGAGCATGGTGGTCATACCTGTAACCTCACGATTCAGGAGGCTGAGGCAGGGGAATTGTAAGTTTGAAACCCTCTGGGCCTCCAAACAACTTTTAAAGAGGAATAAAAAGAGGTGAGGTTCACCAAAGAAAAAAAAATAGCCTGAGGTTCAAAACAATATAATTACAAAACTAAATTGAAAAAGTAAAAGTAGCAGTGAACAGAATAGATACAAGTAAGAACTGAATTACTGACACAGAGAAAAGCTTTGCAGTGCATAGCATAGAGTGAATGCATGCACAATACAGAATGCAGAAGAAAAAAAAAACAGTAAAGCAATAAACAGAACATGAGTTCCAAAACAGGCCGACATAACTGAACCAAAATCATGTCTCCCTATGAAATGGAGACTTCGTCTGATGTTGCAAAATATGTCTTTAAAATACAATTCTAAAGAATACTTATAAAGAAGAAAATTTTTTCTCTAAATTTAAAATAACACACATTTTTTTTCTAGGAAAGTCTAGGAGAGAGAGTGCTCCAATCCAGTGTGGTTGCAGAGTTACTGACAGAATAGTTTTTGAGGCAAGCAAACAGAAAAAGCAAATTATCATCAAGAAGGGAAAAATAAAGCTGATGTTAAAATTTAAAAATACAGTTTTTTGCAGTGCTGGACACCAAACTCAGGGCCTGAGCACATGCCAAGCAAACACTCTACCACTGAGCTACATCTCCAGTCCTATAGACTCCTTTCTACTACATCAGCTTTGAATTTGAAAGATAATGTGGCCAAGTCCACAAACGTGTTCTTCAATGTGGAGTCTGCAGATTACTGGGGAATGAAAAGCACAGATATGAACTGGAAGCTCTTAGAAACACAGAATATCAGACCTGATAACAGCCCCACCAAGCTTATATTTTGACGAATGTCTAAGTAGAGTCTAGGTTGATTGAAATTTGAATATGTGCAAGTGAGTATGCATTGCCCAAACCAGAACAGGGAATTCCACGGCTTAAATTTGGTTTGAAGTGGTCTTCCCCTGTCAGGGCAGTCTCATACTGACAGACACAGATTGCATTTCTCTCAGGGAGAGGCACTCGTCATCATAGGCATTACATAATCTCCAGAAAAAATTTTCAAGGACAATGACCAACACTCTGTGGCTGATAACAGAGACAGAGGTAGCAAGGAAACATACAAGGGGTAGTTGAAGATAAGGTGAAATCTAGAGACAATAGTGAACTAGTATTCAGGAGCAAAGTTGAGCCTCTGTGGAACCTAGGATCCAGATACTGGAAAATAACAAGATAATTATTAATTGAGAACCTATACCCAAAACAAATAGGGAGTTCAGAAGAAATGGATAGATTTCTAGAAACATACAAATTACCAAAACTGAACCAAAAAGATATGAAGACTCTGGGCTGGAGATTTAGCTCAGTGGTTCCAGCACCTGTCTCTCAAGTGCAAGGTCCTGAGTTCGATCCCCGGTAATCACATACAATGCTGGGCATGGTGAGTCACGCCCACCAGCAATCAATACCATATACCACAGTGCCAGGCGTGGTGGCTCACACCTGTAATCCCAGCTCTTGGGAGGCAGAGGCAGGAGGATTGCTGAGTTTGAGGCTTGCTGGGCTACATAGTGAGCTCAGGGCCAGCCTGAACTACAAAGCAAGACGCTGTCTCAAAAAAAAAAAAAAAAAAAAAAAAAAAAAAAAAAAAAAAAAAAAAAAAAAAAAAAAAAAAAAAAAAAAAAAAAAAAAAAAAAAAAAAAAAAAAAAAAA
>PVIC010010721.1:0-42863 GCA_004025085.1 Thryonomys swinderianus
CCACCATGACATGAGCGATGTCCCTCTGCCAAACCCTTCCAACATGCCTTTCCTGCCTTGGAGCCTGTTGACTGTGGACAGAATTTTCTAAAACCAGGAGCCAAAATAAACCTCTTCTTCTTTAAGTGGTTGGTATCAGATATTGTGTCCTGAGGTGGGAAAATGATGAAAACATCCTCTGTATCATTAGGCTTTGGTACATGTGTATGAATGAAATGGGGGGAAGGGAATGCTTAGTACTCCTTCAAATCACTGTTCCTTGTGACTACAAATACTCTTTGTGCTCTGATGGTTAGCTCCCTATTGACAGTCATCTATAAATACTTGGAATTTTTCATTTGGCTTATATCATATTTCTCTTTACTCCAACTCATTACTTCAGAAAATTTATCTGTCCATATGGGCAAATACCCAATCTTCTAGCCTTGTGGTGCCTTATCTTCTTCACCCCATTAACCCACAACACTCATACTCTCTTGTATCCATGACTGCTCAAAGGTGTTTTTCCCCCAGGTACTTCTTTAACACTACAACTTTTTACTCAGATTTATCATTCCTCATCATGATTTCCTGTTCTAGTATTTTCACATCTATTACACAGATTCATTTATTGCATCTAGATACTTGGTTTCTTAGTCTCTTGATTTTTTTCCAATACTGCTAGTGTGTTTGGTTTCTTATTGCCTTTCTCATCTATTCTAAACTTAGGGACCTCATATCTTATTTTTTATCAATAGCCTCAACTATATTGCCTTACCACATTTATATCTTTTCTTTCTTTTATCTTCTCAGGAAAAGCTATGCTTTATATCAATCTGTATACTTCATTAGCAACTTCACTTAGATTCACATATTAGGTGCTTAATGAATATTAAATTAATGAAGCTGGCTGTACTTGTTGCATTAGACAGCACTGTTGTCTCTGATCATTGTAGAGCTGAACATTTTAGCTGCCTTTTAGTTGGTTGGAATCAACTATAATTAAATTTCCATTATAGCCATTTCTAAAGCATCTTTCTTGATATCTCTAACAGTATATTAGTATCAGTGGTTAGTTGTTGTGAACTGTGGATATCTGCCCTGCCCTACAGGATCAACTACTGAGATTATGTGGACATCTGTCCCACCCTGTGGGATCTTCAACTATAAGGACTATTGCACAAAGATTATTGCAGACATCTGCCTGGCTTTATGCATGTTAGGATTTGGGGTATGAAGGCTTGGTACCAAATAAAGATGAAGCAAGCTTGGGTATTTTGGCTTCTGCTGCTGCATACAGAAACAAGGGTTGAGCATGGGCTCAGCCTTTTTATCAAGGTTCCAGTTTTGTTGTTTGCTGGTTGTTAATCCTTTTGCTGTCAGATTCACAGGGGACTGGAGTGTGCCACAAGGGTTCTGGCTGCATCCTCTTCCTCTCTCTCCCATAGTTAGTCACTAGAAATCTGATTTATTTGATATAGATTCTGAATAATTCTTTTCAAAATTTTAATACACCTGTTCAAGGATGTAGAGGGAAGGTATAAAACAAGAAACTTGATTTTCTATAGCATCAGAATCATCTAGAGCTCACACCATTGAAGTCAAGTCTTGGATTCTAAATAGAAGATCATCTAGAGGGAAGAAGAAGAAATTTTAGGCAAGAGTATATGCGAATTCAGAGGTTGTGGAAATGTATGGTATGTTTTGGGGAGAGCTAAGGAAAACAAGTCACAATTTATTACTACCTATTTTTTTTTCTTTTTTGCGGTACCAGGGATCGAACTCAGGCCCTTGTGCATCCAAGGTTGTCATGGTACCACTTGAGCTAAATCCCCAGCTCCATTACTACCTATTTTGTTTAATCCTGCATGAGATGATTTATATATGTTATTTAACAAGTATTTCTGTGAACTTGAAAATAGGGAACTTAGAAGAAGAAGATCATTGACAGTGGTGCAAGGAAGATGGAGAGTGAGCACATTGCAAGACCTTAAAGGAATTTAAAAGCTATTAGTTTCACTTATAGGTTACAGGAATTCTGTTTAAGATTTTAATTAGGAAATGACATGTAGATTATTAGTAGCATTAAGTAAAAGAATTCCTAGCTATTGGGTGGCATGAATTGTATGTATTTATAACAATACTCTCTATTCAAAATTGACTGTTGTGCTTGACATTCAATAAAGAGTTGATGAAGCACCCAAAATAATGAATGAGGTCAAATACAGGAGGGTAGATTGATCTAAGGCCATGATGGTGCAGGTGGAAAAAAGAGGCTGGGAAGGCAGAGAGAGGAATGGGATACATACTTGGTTTATGACTGGAGCAGGGCTAGAAAACTCAAAATAACTAAAAGATTTGAAGCTAGGTAATTCATTTATGCCTTGTGATAGTAATTTCTATTCTGATGAATTTTGTATCATCAAATGTTAATGAGCTAATATATGTAATATATGAATGAATCGATGAAATATGTTTGAGTTTCCATTTGTGAGCAACAGAAAGTTCTAGCACCTAGATTTAACATATGTTATGTGTTTTATTTTTTCACATGAAACAAATCTCAACTGATGTAGCATTTTACAATGTTACCCAGGAGAGTGTTACTTCTGAAACTGGCTTTTAGCTCTGGCATTTTTATTAATGAGTGATTTTACCTGGTGTCTCCCATCTAGTTGGTATGTTGGGTGCAGATTTCATGAAGGGTGAGGGGCATACATGAAGGGCGGAGGACATACATGGCCTGATTCTGCCTCTTGTTAAGTGTTTCCAAAAGCTTTGCCCAGTGGGTGGGTCGACATCACATTGCCCTGTTGCAATTGTTCTGCCAAGAATCACTTTTTTAGAGAAGCCAGGTAGGAGCTCCATTTTGCCTAGACAAGTCTGGGTAAGTGCTGCAGGCTGTGCAGTGAATTCCACTGCCTGCTAGCAGCCTGGCCACCCGCCACTGGACCCAGGCCAGAAAGCACTTGCGAGCTCTATTTCCCCTGGGCAAGTCTGGGTACATGCTGTGGAGGTCACACAGTGACTTCCACTGCAAGCTAGCAGCCTTCTGTCATCTCATCCAGGCCAGAAACCCAGGGACCTTTCCCCTGCTGGTGACTCTGGATAAGGGCTGTGGAGAGATCACGCAGTGACTTCTGCTGCCTGCTAGTAGCCAGCCCACCCTTGGACTGAGGCCAGAAGCCTTCTGGGAGCTCCATTCCTGTTTGGGTGAATCTGGGTAACCAGACTTTAGGTCATGCAGTGACTTACAGCACTCACTATTACTGTAGAAATGAGAAAAAAAACCCTCAAGAACCCAGATACAAAGATGATCACCACAGGGGAATTCAAGGAAAAGGGAAATGGAGCAAAATGAAGTTCAATCACCAGGACTCTATGAACTGGTAACAAAATCAGATCTACTAAAATGGAAATCAGAACTGATTTCTGAGATGAAAACAGAGATGCTGTCCACAGTGAAAGACTTCATTAAAGAAGAGATCAGGAACACCATGGACTCTCAGATAACAAGAACAATGGAAAATTGTAAAGAGCTGCAAGCAGAGTTCCAGGTGATCAAAAATAAGAATGAAAGTTTGTGAAGTAAGATTAATAAAGCTAAGGACCAAAGTTCAGACCTAGAAGACAGGATCATAGCCATTGAACAGTAAAGGAATAATTTATGGAAAATGGCAAGGGACCATGAGAAACCAACGACTCCTAGACAACTCAAAGAAGAATAATATAAGGCTGATGGAGTCACTGAAGAAGCAGAAGACAGTGCAAAAGACATTAAAAAAACTGTTCACAGATATAATGGCAGAAAACGTCACAGGAAAAGGAAAAGAATTGAATATACAGATAAATGAAGCATATAGTACTCCAAAAGGCTGTGATATAAAAGAATCTACGCCTAGGCATATGATTATCAAATTTCCAGATATCCAACAAAAGAATGAAATACTGAAAGCAGTTAGAGAAAAGAAAAAAAAAAAAGAAAGCACATACAAAGGGAAGCCCATCAGGATCACAGCAGTCTTTTCAATGCAAGGAGAGCCTGAAGTGAAGTGTTTCAAGTCTTGGAAGAAAATAACCTCCAACCTAGATTGATGTATCCTGTAAAACTATCTTTCAAAGTTGACAGAGAAATAAGATGCTTCCATGACAAAGAACTCTTGAAGAACTTCTCAATTACAAAACTTGCACTCCAAAACATTCTGAAGAATATCTTGGGGAAAAAAAATGAAGGTCAAAAACTCATGAGACATAGCAGAGTGAATTCATTGGGCAAGACAAGAAACTGAATGGAAAGGGAGAAAGCAAAGAATAAAAGAGCCAAGAATAGGAAAACACTATAACAGGTATAAATCAGGCCTTATCAGTCATAACCATTAATGTCAGTGGCCTCAATGGGCCAATTAAAACACACAAACTGGCAGAATGGATTAAGAAACAAGATCCTACAATATGCTGCATACAAGAAACACACCTAATTCAGAAAGAAAGCCACAGACTGAAATAAAAGGATGGAATACAATTCTCCATGTGAAGGAAACTTCAAAAAGCAGAAGTTGTTAGCATATTTGTAGACAAAATAAATTTCAAACCAAAACTGATTCAGAGAGACAAAGAAGGACACTAATCTTTATGCAGGGTACAATACAAGAGAAAGACATTCATAAATATTTATGCATCAAATTCCAACGCACCCAACTATATAAAACATATATTAGCAGAAATAAAAAAACCCTGATAAGCACTAATACAATAGTAGTAGGGGACTTCAATACCCTGCTGTCACAACTAGACAGATCAACTAGACAAAATATCAATAATGAAATACTTGAACTGAATCAAACCTTTGAACAAATGGACTTAATAGATACCTGCAGAGTACTTCACCTGACAAAGTCAGAATATGCATTTTTCTCAGCTGCCCATGAGTCATTCTCCAAAATAGACCACATACTAGTTCATAGAACATGTTTAAGTAAGCACAAAGGAATCAACCTTATCCCCTGTATACTGTGAGACCATAGTGCCTTAAAAATGGAGGTGAATAGCAAAAGAAATCCAAGATCCTCACAAACATGGAAAATGAACAGTACTCTGCTGACTATCCAATGGGTCATGGAAGAAATTAAACAGCTTTTACAATTAAATGATAATCCCCGTACAATTTATAAGAATTTATGGGATACAATGAAAGGGGTTCTGTGAGGGAAATTCATAGCATTAAACACCTATACCACGAAAATAGAACAAGTTCAAATAAATAATCTAATGTTGAACCTCAAGCTACTAGAAGAAGAGGAGGAAGACAAACCCAAAACTCATACTAGAGAGGAAATTATAAGGATCAGAGCAGAAATTAATTCAATAGAGACTAAGAGAATGATACAAAAATCAACAAATGTAAGATAAACAAAATTGACAAAGCCTTAGCCAACCTTATCAAACAAAGGAAGGAAAAGGCTCAAATCCATGCTACTAGGAATGCAAAGTGGGATATCACCACGGATCCAATGGCATTCCAGAGGATAATAAGCACCTACTTTGAAAATTTGTACTCCAGTAAGATGGAAAACATAGAAGAAATGGATAGATTCCTAGTCATATATGAACTTCCAAAGCTGAACAAAGAGGTTATAAAAATGTTAAATACTCCAATATCAATCTGTGAAATTAAATATGTAATAAAATATCTACCAACAAAGAAAAGCCCTGGTCCTGATGGCTTTAACCCTGAATTCTACAAAACTTTCAAGGAAGAGTTAATGCCACTACTACTCAAACTCTTTAATGAAATTGAAATGGAAGCAGTACTCCCAAATTCATTCCTTGAAGCAACAATTTCCTTGATTCCAAAAGGAGAAAAAGACCCAACCAGAAAAGAGAATTATAGGCCAGTCTTCCCATTGAACATTGATGCAAAAATCCTCAACAAGATACTGGGAAATAGAATGCAGAGAATTATCAAGAGGATTATACACCTTGACCAAGTTGGATTCATCCCTGGGATGCAAGAATGGTTCAACATACATAAATCAATAAATGTAATACACTATATCAACAAACTCAAAGACAAAAAACATATGATCATCTCAATAGATACAGAGAAAGTGTTTGACAAAATCCAACACTCATTCATGATCAAAATCCTTCAGAAAATCAGAATAGAAGGACTTTATCTCAATCACTTAAAAGCTATTTATGAACAACCAACAGACAGCATCATCCTAAATGGTCAAAAACTGAAACCTTTCACACTAAAATCAGGAACAAGACAAGAATGTCCATAGTCACCACTTTTGTTCAATACAGAGCTAGAAACATTAGCTACAGCGATTAGACAAGAGAAAGAAATAAAAGGAATAAAGATAGGAAAAGAAGTTAAACTGTCATTATTTGCTGATGACGCAATACTCTATCTAGAAGATTCTAAAAACTCCACCAAACAATTGCTAGACTTAATCACCAAATTTAATAGCATAGCTGGTTACAAGATCAATGCTCAAAAATCAATCACATTTTTGTACACAAATACGAGATTTATTGAGAAAGAAATTGGAGAGTCAGTTCCTTTCATAATAGCATCCCAAAACATAGAAGTAAAATAATTTAAAGTAATGTAGCCATACCATTTTGCCTAGGAATGTACTGAAAAATTAGATTCTATATCACGGGAAAGATTTTTACTGGTTTAGTTAGTAATGTAACATCTCCTTGATCTCTATTTGAAGACATATTGATGCCATGCCGTGGTTCTTCTGCCAGCTGGTTGAATTCTGTGTAGTTTTTCAGTAGTTTACAACACTGAGGTTGCTTTATCAAGACCAACAGTGGAAAATAGCAATCTCCATTGCTAATCTACTAATGGCTTCTTGTTTCTGTGAGTAAATGAAGTTTTAACTCAAAATTACTTTAATACATTCTAAGAAATGAGATTGCAGGTATACAACCTGTTCTCTCCAAATGGTCCTCCATATCAGCATCTGCTAAAGTTGAATGTGTAATTAACTTGTATAAAAGGTGAAGGAAATTTCTTATTCATGTTGAGAAGCAGTACCTTACAGGGGAGCAGCTCTACTTCAGGTTAGAACGTGAAGAGATTTCATAGTTAGATCCAATCTAGAAGGCAGTGATAAAGATATCTTCACATATCATTTGCATGCTTCTTTGAGACTTCCTGGCACACGGCTTGGCTATTTATAAGGGTTTTGATTAACTAGTTATGGAGTTGTGCAATGGATCACTGTTGTAGATTGCTCCATGGAAGATAATCGCAACCTACAGATGAGACCATAACTAATAGTTGGTGTTCGATTTTTTTGATTGGACAAAATGCCTCAACAAATCACAAAGACTATGTCAAAAGAGAGACTGAGTTGGTTTGCTGAATTTAGGGAAATGCTTGGTCTGACAGTTAATCAATTGAAATACCTGCAAATGAAAGATTGTGTTACTAATTCTCTCCATGATTTATCTTTCTTTTCTCATTTCTTATAAGTAAAGGCTCAGACATTACTGCCTTTGCCAATGAAGTGACCCATTTAGCATAGAGCTTTTTTGAAATAGGGATGGCTGAGTGGCAAAACACTTTAAGATGGCCAGACCCTGCTTCTGAATATAATTAGGTTTTGCTCTGTATGTTTCTTTGCAGTCTTAGTATATATAAAACACACATATACTGCCTTCTAAACTCTATTAATTTAAAGGGAATTCATCAAATTATCACATATATCCCACATCTGTGTTTGATTTTTATGTATCAATTAAAATACATATAAACTAGTAATAAAAACAACAAAAATATTGAGGCAATTCAGACACCTAGATGGATAGGAGCAAATTTTTTGAGAAGAATATGTCAGCTGAACGTACTTAAAGATTTGATTCATTTAATAAAGACAGGCATGGAGAGCATAGTAGTACTTGTCTATAAGCCCAGGTGCTCAAAAGGATGAGGCCAGTGTGGAAAACATACCAAGATCCATATGTCCAAAAAAAAGAAGAAGGAGAAGGAGAAAGAGAAGGAGGAGGAGGAGGAGAGGAAGAAGAAGATGAAAAAGAAGAAGAAGAGGAAGAAGAAATACCAAAAAAAAGTATCACCAGTCAGAGGAAAAAAACAACAGTAAAGAATGGGTATCATGCCTAGGAATCAATGGATAGCAGTTACAGTCTCACCTAATTTGTAGGAAGGACAAAGTACATATATAGAATTTCCTTTATAAGGGAATGACCACTTTTCCTTATAGAAATGTTATTTTTTTCCAGAAACTATGCTTCACAAGTATATTGTCTGTTTCTCTACCATAATCTAGTTGAGGGCAAAGAAGATTGACATTGACAATATAAATGTTGGATTGTTAATTCTATTTTATTTTGTATGTTCCATGGTCAAATTTTAAAAGGTAATCTCCTTATTCAATTATTTCATATCCATTGACTATATGAGAAAAATAGGACCTGAAAAATATTTTAAAAATACATCTAATGTGAGAAAAACACTGAAAATCATAATAAAAACTTTAAAAGTGATATAAGGACTAAGACAAATGAGAAAATACCTACATCTATGAAGCTATTGAATCTTGATTTTATTTGACTATATATATGGTATAAATGTATCTTTGTGACAATCTAGGAAATTTGAATATTAAATACATATTAGGTAATATTGAGGAATTCACTATTAATCCTGTGAGGTTTGATAATGACTTGATATATATGTGGGATGATACATATCATGATACAAATGTGTCTTATCAGTTAGAGATGCAAAAAGTGGCAGAGATTTCACAGTTGAAATCGCATAATGTCTGGAGTTTCCTGTAATCTAGAAAACAAACAAAATATGTTGGAGGATAAAAATGAAAACCAACTGACAAATGTCATAATTGCTAGATGATGAGTACAAAGGATTTTTGTACTGTTCTTTCTGCTTTTATCTGTATTTTGAGTGTTAGCAAAATAAAAATAAGAGTTTTGGTTCATTGTTTTAGAAAGGAACAAGTAAACAAATTAGAAATAATTTATTTTTCTTTTACTGGATCTTTGGGTATTCTTAACAAGGGACCTGTTTTTAGAGCTGCCCACATAAATCCAGTTTTGTCTTGGGGTATTTTACTTCTCTGTTCACAGTTATCAGAAAATTAAAATTTAAAATTTCCCAATGTTATATGTGATTTTGAGATGTATATAAATTGTACCAATAAAGAATTCAATTAAAAAAATTTAAAATTTAAGCTGATTGCTCCATTTCAACAGTTGGTGTAAGTCAAGCCAAACAGCCTGCTGCCACTGCATATATGTGGTCTGCCCTGGGCTGCAGTAGATGTCACGGGGGAAACCAGAATTTCTTTCCTTTTCTTTTTCCCCTGCAGAGGTGGAGGGACTCATGAATGGCTGGCACTGGAAGTCCCTACTCCGTCTTTCCCAACTGCTGAGAAAATCTGGGGATTTCCTCTGTGCTGTGCACAGTGTACATGAGAAAAAACAGACATCCCATTTTGCTGTGAGGAATTCAGAACTCTTCTTGGCGTGCTTGTATTAGAGTAAGTAGCACATCTCCTTATGGAGACCAAGGTTATTGCTTCCACAAAGTACTCACAGACATGTGGAGGAACACGAGGAATTGGAGCACACCAGATAAATTTAGAAACTACTTGGTTAAATATTTTAAGACTTTTCCCCCTACATACATAATAAGTACATAATACCTTAATACTCACTACAAATGTCCTTAAGGGCATGCCAGAGGGGCACCAAACACTGTATTTCTCAATCTATTTTGACCATTAACATTTTTCTTCCTCTCACATGCTTCCTGGGAGAGCAGTATTTCCTGGAATGCACTTTAGGAAATGCTATTCTGGATGAAACCATTTTCAAGTCAAACCTCAAATATACAATGGACTGTTAATTTCTTTTATGGCTGCTCTAGTCAGATCAAATGTCTCTTCTAAGAGCACCAAAATAGTCAGTGTCTTCTATATGTCTACACTTTACCTTGGTTCAGGGGATAAACGATGAGTGAGATGTGGTCTCTGGTCTCAAAAGGACCATATTCTACCAGGAAAACCCAGACGATATAGCTGATCTGGTTAAGTGTTCACAAGCCTTGAGAACGGGGCACTTGGCTGTAACTGCCTGAAGAGGAAAGAGTAGCCGTACCTTAAACTCAGGAGAGCAACATCGGAAAAAGTACCTTCAGGCATAGACTGCCTACTTGGGATCTGCTCTGCCTCTTTGGCATTTCTCTTGATTCCTTTCAAGCATGAGTGATCGCTCCCTCTCTTGATCTCCCAGGCTCGGTATGGACATTTTGCATTGCCTTGGGAGGCCAGCTTCCAAGAAAATTTTGTAAGCAGGGCTGGTCAGGTTCAGGATCGGTGACTGGTCTGAGCCAGTCTAGTTAAAGGCACACGCTGGCATGGTTGCTGGAGTACTGTGACCTTGAGCTTTTGCCTCCCGAAATGCTGCATTCATTTCTGCTGCTATGAGAAATAATCGACTTGGAGCACAGCAGGGGGCAGAGGACAGGGGACCTGTGAGAATCACAGGAATGGAGCAAAGACCTTTAGGTCAAGTGCGCTGAAGCTCACGCTCTCTCTCTGTCTTTTAGTTCTGAGTGAACATTTCCTTTGTGGCTGAAGTGATTTCTCTTAGATGTTGCAGTTCTCATCCCTGTAACATTCTTAGTGATGTATCCCTGCACCTACCCTTTTTTCTCATCATTGTCTCCAGCTATCCAAGCCGCCTTTCCAGTCATCTAGGTCCCACTGAAGTTCCACCATCACCCTGGGTCCTCCTGCACCAGGTGAGTGCACAGGGCTCTCTCCCTCCTATGTCATTTATTGCACAATGTTCTCTTAGGCCTTGGATACTTCTGTGTGAAAGCATGTCCATGTACATTGCCCAGACACTCATGTATATATCTTATCTCCTATACTAGACTATAGGCCCTTGAAAGTGTAGATTCTAAATGCTCAACATTATATGGGATGCTGTGTTCTATGAACATTACATCATAGCCCATTCCCTACAGTTCTGTTCACAGTACTTGACATAGAGTCTAGTTGTAACAGTCATCGCATTTTGCTTAGCAACTACATCATCTTGGTATTTCCCTTGGTTCCTCTCAAGTAAGAGTGATCACTTGGCTTTTGTATACCTATAATATTACTGCAATTTCACTCTATTGCCTTTATTTTTGAAGATCTTCCCCTGCAGAATGTAGGGACAGACAACATGTTTTTCCATTGTTGTTTCTCCAGCACCTTATTAGATACACAGCCTCTCATATATATCTTTGTCTATATGAAAGATTTTGTGCATTTCCAATTAACACACTGGCATTAAAATATCTATACAAGTCCAGCTGATACAGTAATTTTTCCATTTTGTGCACACATAGAGAACAGGCCAAGTGGCAAAATGGGTCGAAGCTGGACATTTCCTTCATGCAGTCACAAACAAACTGTATTGGTTCAAGTGTAATCTTATTACAAAATTTTTTTTATGTCTAAGTTTAGTGCTGGAAAATGATTTCTATTTCTGGGTGACAACCTATACTCATACCACTTTCCTTACTGTGATAAAATGAATTGTATTGAATCTGAACATAAAGTAGAAGAAAAGCAGGTGTTATTGAATTCTGTTACAGCACCACGACCCTTTGATAAACACTGAGTTCACCTGGTATGATGGGTTGAATAGGAAATGCCTGAGTGGCTGCCCCCAGAGAGAACTCATCATTAAAGAAGCACAGTCTTTTTTCTTTTTCTCTTTCTCAGAGTTCTCAACTCATCACAGGTTTGTGTCTGTCTGAGCCCCACTTTCCAGATCTCTTGGTCTTTAAAGGAACCTTCAAGTCTGTCGCTTTGCCAAGACTAAAATATTTTTTTTTCCCTAAATGCTACTGTCTATATCAACCACATAATGTTTTATCAACCTCCTTGGACTTTCATTCAGAAGCAATTATAATGTTCTTTCCTAAATCAAAAAGAACTTTGTTTTTTTAGGCCATTGAAACATCATCATCATCATCATCCATGATACTTGTTGTTGTCGTACAGGGCAAGAAATTTATTGTTGTAATACACTGAAAGCTTTACAATGTGTTTTCATCATCAGAGGATCCTCCATGTTTAGGGAGAGTATTGAGGAATGCTTTTTCGAGGGTGTAGGCCACACATTTCCCATTTCCAAATAATTAAGAAAAATAATGAGAAAATTCCACAAATGGTATGCTTGAGAAAGCTATGAAATGTTTTGAAGAGCACTTATACTGTACTCTAATGAAGTCATAGCAGCAACTTAAATATAGGACATGTTGCTAAGATGTGATTCATTGACTAGCAGCAGCAGGATCATTTAGAAAGTCAGTAGAAATATAGAGTCCCGGGCCCCATGGTGGCTCACCACGTCAGAATTTACACAACCTCAGTCAAATCTCATGTGTAATAATGTTTGAAAAGCACTATCTGTAAGTATAAACTTTTAAACACCAAGATGTTTTGAATACTATTGCTGACAGATTTTTTAATTTTTATATTGTACTTAGCTTTTGGTCATGAAAATCCATAGTAGATAATTTTCCAAAACATATGAAAATATAGTCCCAGTCAACCAAACACTCACAGGCTTGTAGGGGCAACAAACTTGACATAATGAGTGTGGTCAACTCATATAATAAGCCAGGAGAATATTAAATTAGATGTAATATTCCTACTTGACTACCCCCAAGGATGCTATAATTTTTAATACTGTTATTTATGGAACATACTGAGTAATATGTTTTAAGTAAGAGCTGTGTAACCAACATTCCTGCAAATCATATTTTGATGAGCATTTCCTTTAGGAAATATTTTCTTAATTATAAAATGTTCAAAAGTATGCTCATATCAACCATAATTACCACAGGCCTTGTAATTACACACGTGACTTCAGAGCAATCCACAGTAGGAGGTGGGGTGCAGTCACAGAAAGGAACAACTGTTCATGGGAGTCAAGGGACACAATATTCACAAACACAAGAACCAACAGAATCCTATTGACTGGTAGGTCCAGCCAGAAATAAAAATGTTTATTGGTCTTGTTTTCTAGCAATATTTAACTTTCAAAGTCAGCTTCTATATAGAAAAGCTGTAGTATCTATCTGACAATATAGAGTAACTTTGTTATCTCAGTAAATGTGCTGGATCATTTACTCCTGAAATGCAAAGCTGATGTTAATTTCATATAGCAATTCATACAAACATTTCAGCATCATGTAAAGTATGTACTAAGTACTCTTTAAAGGGTGTGTGATGTAGTAGTGATGTAGAAAAATAACCCTACCCACAAGGCATGAACTTACACTAACATTTATCTTTTCCTAGTGAGGTTGAGGTCAAAAACAGGAAGTCAAGTTTCCCAGTAGGATTTATGTACATTCCAATATTTTCAGATGTGTTAATAAACAAATTGTAGCAAGATGAATAAAATATGTATTCCTTTTCTGTTAGTATATATTACATAATATATTATATTATATATATAATATATAATATATATAATATAATACATAGGGGGGCACAGGTGGCCCGGCTCTGTTCTGTTAATATATTTTTAAAATATCCCTTTAAATTCTTCTCCCTCATCTCCAAATGCTCTTAAATAGTCTAAAAAATTTTAGCAATAGTCAGGCGTGGTGGCTGACACCTATAATCCCAGCACTCAGGAGGCAGAGAAGGGAGGATTGCTAAGTTCAAGGCTTGCCTGGACTACATAGTGAGCTCAGGGTCAGCCTGAACTACAAAGCGAGACCCTGTCTCAAAAAAAAAAATTAGCAATAAAATTGAGAAATTACTAAGGTCCCTAATACAACTCAGGAAACTAAGAACAGAGTGAGGCAGCTGCATATAGCAACAAGCTAACCAGTAAGCATATTAGTCAGTTAATAATAATAATTTCAAGCAAGCCCCACCCAAGGGGACTGCTGGGAACAGTGCAGCCTGGGGCTCAAGAATTTGGGTGGCAGAGTGCCGGGCATGGTGGCTTGCACCTGTCATCCCAGCACTTGGGAGGCAGAGACAGGAGGATTGCTGAGTTCGAGGCTTGCCTGGGCTACATAGTGAGCTCAGGGCCAGCCTGAACTACAAAGCGAGACCCTGTCTCAAAAAAAAAAAAAAAGCAGAAAAAAAAAAACTAAAGAATTTGGGTGGCAGAGAGCAGAAGGGCAGGAAGATGGTGCAGTAGAGGGCAGCAGAAAACTGGACCTCTCTGAGGCTTAGTGTCGAAACCTGAAGCTCCCTGGGAGAGTGCGGAGATTCACCATGATAAAGACGCAGGGGATTGCATCACTGGCTGGTGAACTACTGGGTTAGCATCTGCTACCAGAATCGAGACTCACTGTGGGAGAAGGGCACCTCTAACCTACAGTAGAACCTTGCAGAGTTCAAACCCAAAGGAGGTTCGAGAGCTCAATCCCGGCCTTGCAGCCAGAAAGCAGCCTGAATTTCAGTGGACTAGAGCTGGTTCCCTGAGATTTAGGGAACACAGATCTGAATACTGTCCATGTTGACCAGCTGTGAAAGCAGAGATGTGCCCAGGATATGTTTTTTTTTCCTCTCTCTCCTTCTCTTTCTGTCTTCATTTCTTTCATTTCTTGTTTCTGTTTTTGTCCTTTTTAAAAAAAAATTTTTATAGGCGCACCAGTGGTTTGTGTTATACAGTGAGTCTTCAGGCTTAGTGTAGTTGAAGGTCCTAGAACTGTGGGCTGTTCCTCAGAGGAGTTGAGAGAGGGAGGAGAGGTCAAGTGACAGCCTTGGAACTTCTAGCTTGGAGTGGTGCTAACGTGTGCCGGCATAACGACTTTGACTGCTACAGTTTGCTGTAGGTCATCTGGAGGTCTCTAATGGGCACAGTGATGAGCTAGGATTCTTGGTATGCCTCATGATTAATGAAGCATTTTGGAGGACTGAGGTTTTTATACACATTGACTGATAATGTATCTGTTAAATTTGCAATCATACCGCAATCACCAGATTCTCCCGGAAAGAAGAACACAAGTAGCTGACAGATACAGTCTTAATGATCATACTCTTCTAAAAGTTTTTTCCTTGGGAGATAGACAGAAAACTACAATTTGGTAAGGTCCTTTCTTGCTGCTGTATTCTTATTTTATTTGTGGTGACTGTAATGTACATTTCTTAAAATTTATGAGGCTCCTATCCCCTTACTTATATGTGGTCCTCCCTTGTTGTTGATGTGAGAAATGAACCCAAATCTGGGTTTCAGGTGACAGAGTGGATAGACTGGTCTGAGCTGTTTCTTTCTTTTCCAGAAGACCAAGCAGTAGCCCTTGAACCTGAGACAACTTGGAGCTAAGTGTCCAGGAGTTTTCCAAAGGTAATGGTGCACCACTCACTGATAAAGACCTAAAGCATGCTGAGGGTCAGAGAAACACCATCTAGGTCATGTTGAGAGCTGTCAGTATCATCGTATGGCATCCCAGGTGTGGGCTACCACTTTAGCATTCCTTTAGCCCTTCCATCTCACTCCATGATTCTGCCGGTAAAGTGCCTTTTCTTGTTTACTTAAAAGACATGTGCCAGTCATGGTCTGAGTTCTGTGTTTATGTAGTTAACTCATTAAATACAACTGAATATATATATATATATATATATTCAGTTGTATATATATATATATATATATATATATATATATATATATATATATATATATATGGCACTTTTCCCTTTCACAATGAGGGAGCAGAAACATAGAGAAATGAAATAATTTGCTTAAAGACACACCTGGCACATGCATGGTTTAACCCAGGAGTTCAGATAAGGAATTTTATGTTCTTAATTCCTGCTGTTGCTGCATTTTGTACTGTAAATGAGATACCATCAAAAAAACCCACAAAAGATAGGGTCCATGTGTAGAGGGTATCCCAGAAAGTTTAGCTTCTCTAATGTAAAAATGTATTTGCATATACTCATGTCTAGGGAAGGCAGGGTCCCATATTATTCAAGGCTTAATAACCAACATGGCTTCAAAATTCTGCTGTTTCTCAGGATCCACGTCATGGGAAACTATATCATGTATCTGTGCCCCTTGTGAAAATAAGTGTAAATATCACAAAAAGTTTTTGCCCAATATTCAATATAGAGTAAGTACTCACTAAATTTTGCTGTTCATAAACAGAGTGATTTAATATATCCAGCATTCCATGGGGAACATAGTAGACAGTAAGTAAATATTCAATGAATGACTGAATGAAAGTATGACTTCTTTAGTTGGCCCAAGTTTGATTTGCCCTGTGGATGCCTAGGGGCCAGAGAGGTTTTTAAATGTTTTCCCAGTTCCATTAAGTCGCTGGGATGATTCAGCAAGGTCCTGTTCCGGCACCTCATGGTGACATGCTAAGCTGCTCAGGCACTGACTGACTTTGACATGATTCCAATTGTGATGCATTTAATTGTTTGAGACACTGACAAATCAAAGCCAGGCCAATTCTAAGGTTGGTGCAGATCAAAAAAAAATTATACATCCTTACAGTCACTAATTAAATGTAGCATATGTGACTTTCTAATGACCAGAAATTACTAAATGACAGTTACTACTTTTAAAAAATGTGTTTGTATATAACAATGATTGTGTTTACATTATCTTTAGAGATAATGTAAATTCTAGGAGTACAATTGGGTAACAAAAATGAAACCAAAAAATGTGCTTCAGTACCACTGTGGGGTTTTGTCTACATGAGTCTAAGTTTCTTTTGTTTAGATACTAATACAAAAAAAAATTGATTTTTTTGTATTAGTATCTAAGACCCTGGTGTGGTGGCCCAAGCCCTTGAGAAGCTGAGGGAGCAGGATTACCACAAGTGTGAGGTCAGACTGGGCTATATAGTGAATTCAGGGTCAGTCTGAATTACATAGTGAGACTTTGCCAAAAAAAAAAAAATGGCCATCAAAAACAAAACCCAAAGCAAAACCAAAACATTATGGTATGTAGTATATTTTATTCATCTAAAAAATTTATCAATTACCAACTGTATGTTGGAAACTATTTTAGGAGTTAAGGATATGCCAATGAACAAAACAATCAAAATGATATCAAATAACCCCACTGTATAATATAAAATTTACATTAGATTATATTACTTTGATATAATCATAATTTCCTGAAAATATAAAGTATTAGATTTTCATCACAATTATAAAACACTGATCATAGGGTAACTTTATAAGTAAAGAGGGTTTGTCCTATAGCTTTGGAGGTTGAAAGTCCAAATGTCACAGTTTGGGTTGTGTAGAAGGCCCATCAGATGTCATAGTGTGCATGGGAAGAAACACCTTGAACCCTGAAATAGAAAAACAGGGCAGGGCCAGGCTTACTCCTTTATAAGCATCCTCACAGGTAGGAGCTATGTGAAAGGAGCATAGGAGAAGTAGCTCAATTACTTTTGAAGGTACATTTTCAGTGGTCCGAGGACCTCCTGCTTGGTCTCATCTCTTAATGATTGCACTGTTGTCCATTCTACCCTGGGAGCCAAGCCCTTAATACACGGTCCTTATGGATCCTTGAACCATAGCCAAACTGTGGCATAGCATAAAGCTGACACTCCAAGTTGATAACTCCACGTTCTGTGGTTCTGAGCCCTCATCTTTACTAAGTCAAAAACATACTTAAAACATGTTGAAACCCATGAAATTGAGGCCCTATTGTTATGCCTGGAGAAATATGATGGTAAAAACTTTTCCAGCTGACAGAGCTGGTTCCCCTAGAGCAACAGTTCTGAATATAATTTTCTGTGGGCTGTTATTGGCATTCAGCTTAAAAACAAAAAGCAATATTTCTACTTAAAGAAACTAGGAGATGTTCCCATGTGTCCTGAATATGCAAGAGTGAAAAATGGCACTCAGTGTTGTGCAGACCTCTTTGATTTTTGGGACCCTCTTTCCAGCAGAGCTTTTTGTGGAACAATTACATCACCAAGCACAGCTTGGGAAAAAAATTGGCTAAGTCTCTTCAATAATTTATTTGCAGTGCAGAGAGGAATTACAGACATAGGTGGGCTGGTAAGAAAAATGAAAAACTCAACATTTCATCTGGTTTTGTAAGATCAACAACAGGATCACAAAATCAACAGCTTTCTTTCATGAACAACATCTGTCTCTGGCACCTGTTCTTCATGGTGGAGGACACAAGGAGGCTTCCCTCTTTCTATTGAGGCAAATGATGAATACATCTTTGATTTAATTTATGTACCTGACTCTGTATGGGTAATGGTTCCTATTTAACAATGTTTGAACATCTGCCATGGTCAGTTGTTTTGCATTTCTAGGTTTTGCTCAGACTACTAACTTTAGAATCAAAGAGATGGTTTTATTTTGTTTTGTTTTGTCTGGAGTAGGTAATACATTCACATGGCTCAAAATTTAAGAGGTACATAGGAGTGAAACAGCTCATTCACCCCAGTTTTCCAAACATTTATTTCAACCCATGTTGCTAGTTCCTAGTATATCCTTCCAGAGGCTTTTTAAATTCATGTATAAATAGCATGCATAAACCCATATCCATATCTATCTACTCATATCCCCCCACACCCTATTTGCACCTGTTTCTTTTGCCTTAACAAGTTATATTGCAGTCTATAATTGTTCTGATCAGTACTATTATTTTGATGGTACTTGGAATTGAACCTACAGCCTCATGCATGTTAAGTAAGTGTTCTATCTCTGAGCTAGAGCACTCACCTCTACACATCCATATGTATTATACATACTTTACACACCTTTTTCTTTTCAGTTATGTTGGAAGATATTATTATTATTGTGGGACTGGGGACTGAACCCAGGTCCTTAACAATAAATGACATCCCCAGCAAAGTCTCATTAAAGCTAAGTAGCCCCAGCTGGCCTCAAACATGTAATCCTCTTGTCTCAGCTTCCCAGGGTGCAGAAATGACAGCATGCAGCACTACATCCTGCTGGGAATTATTTTGGACCATTCTTTAAAGAGGTTCCACATTCTTTTTTTTCCTGTGTGCATAGTATTCTATCGAATAGATGTCTCATATGTTATTTAACCATTACGATTTTAGCTAACATTATTATTTCCAGTAGTTTTATGCTGCAAAAATTACCACAAAGATGGCCCGAGATTTTGCTTAAGTGGTACCACACCTACTTTGGAAGCACAGGGGGCCCAAATTCAATCCTCAGTACCACAGCCACATACCCACACATACCCACACACACAAAAGTCCCAAAATTACCACAAAGAATAACTTAGTCACATATGTCAGTTCACATGCTTGACATCATATTATTAATATGAATTCCTGAATTGAACACTCTGAGTTAAAAATATTTATATTAATAATTTCACAGATATTGTCAAGTTAACCTCCCCTGGGGTTATACCAAAGTGCATTCCCACCAAGCGTGTATAAAAATGTCTTTCAGCTCCACCTAGGACAACAGGGCAAACTGCTTTTTCATCTTTGTCAAGGTAATAGGTGAAAAATGATAGCCTAATATAGTTTAAATTTCAAGTTTATCTCTCAAAGAAGCATATGTTTTAAAGTTAATTTTCCTCTCTTTTTTGTTCTGGTGATTAAATTCAGGGTCTTTCACATGTTAAACATGTGCTCTACTACTGCTACACCCCTAGGCCAATAGTTTTTTTTCTTAATAGGAAACTTTAAGAAATAATTTAAGAATATGTTGCATATCTCAGTGGTCTTATTGTTCAGCCTGTTGTGAAATTAATCTTTCTTTGATAATTCACTGTCATCATTATGGACATAAATTATGTGCTGTGATGAAAGAACACTTTTAGAGGGCAGTGGTGAGCATTGGCCTTTTGTCAAGAGTGGGATTGAGTTTTGATTTCTGCTCAGGTCGTTCTAGCTAGTTAATTTCCTTCAGCTGATACTGTATGTATGCAACTGTCACTTTGGCTTCTAATCTGTTTCTTTAATTAATATTTTATCTTCTGAAGGGAAGCATGAAAGAGGCTCCTAGAATCTACAAATTAATAATTATGATAGCTACCGTTTACTAAGTGCCTTTTATGTTTCAGGTAGATGTTTGTGTGCTTTAAGTATTAATTATTCATAAAGTCTGAGCCAGGTAGATATTATGTGCATTTTCCTCTTGAAGTAACTCAGACTACTGCACAGTTTGTAAATGGGAAGGTTGGGATTCAGGGCCCCACGGGCCACGCGGACTCCTTCCTCCCTGGGGAAGGGACAACTGTTTCCCTCACCATTCAAAGACCTTTCTCTCCACTTCAGGCTGGAGTCCCAGACCTGGGGGGGTGGAGCCTGAGGCTTCTCTCCTCGAGACCTCTGGAAGCACAAGTGCGCATTACTTTCCACTCAATACGCTTTGAAGCCAGAAGCTCCGAGTTTCTTAATGTGAACCAAAATAACTAAAAAGCCAGGTCAGCAATCATTTTAGCCATAAATGTCTGCTTCATTATATCGTGAACTCTCTTGCTAATGAATTCTCCTTTCAGAGGCTTTTATGCGAAGCATGTGACAAGCAGTATATTCTGTGTGAGTTAGCGAGGAAATTCAACGCGCTGGCGTTTGTGTCTCGCAGGTGGCTGACTTACTTGTTATTCAGCTAAGCCACATGTGAGGCTTCTTTATCTCTGCTTTATCACAAGATGGGATTTTCTTTCTTGACCACTTGTGCCAGGCGAATATAAATCTCCAAAGTAGTGGAAAATCTTCGTATTTTGACTTAAGTTCATTTTCTTTCCATTTATGCTCAACAAAGCACCACCAGTGCCTTCCGAGAAGGTCTTTGGAGGGGCCCACTTCCCCTCTTGCGTATTAGTAGTTAATGAGGTTAATGAGAGCCACATGCTTCTACGTTTGGACTTCAGGTTTCTCCCAGCAAAAAGATAAGTGGTCTCGGATGTGTCCCGGCATCGCCCTCAAGAAATTCTCGCTAGGTGGCTGCGCACCTCTAGCACAAAGCCCAGTTTAGAAGACCCACTGGGAGGAGTGAGCCTGACTCACAGGAATGCGTCGTTCCTTAGCATCCTAAAAGGCCATGCACTTAGAGCATCAGAAAGGTCAGTTCTGGGGCAGGTATTTGATATGCATAAGCTGTAAAATTTTACCTTTCCCTCTCCTTATTTAGTTACTTTTATCAGCTCTGCCTAAGAACAGGAATGATTTAAGTTCCTCTCTCAAGAGTTTTGATATTAATTTTCTTTTTTTTGAGACAGGGTTTCGCTTTGTAGTTCAGGCTGGCCCTGAGCTCACTATGCAGCCCAGGCAAGCCTCGAACTCAGCAATCCTCCTGCCTCTGCCTCCCGAGTGCTGGGATTACAGGCGTGAGCCACCACGCCCAGCACCGTGGTATGTGGTATTGATTGCTGGTGGGCATGAGCCACCACACCCAGCATTATATGTGGTTACCGGGGATCAAACTCAGGACCTTGTGCTTTTGAGGCAGGCGCTGGAACCGCTAAGCTAAATCTCCGGCCCTGATATTAATTTTTAAAAGAAATTGTGATGGACTGGGATTTTTCTCCCTGCAATCCAAATCACCTGTGTTGATTGGGTATCAATGGCTTTTAGGTTTATGGCCTATTTTAAAATCTCAGCAGACACATTCAAACTCAGATAACTAAGCTTTGTAAATGAAAGGCAGCAAATGGCGAACACTTGAGTCCTTGATCCTTCTCTAAAAAGCAGAATAAATAAAAAAGAACGCCCTTGACTGTTAACCAAATTTTCATCCTTTCTTTTTCAAAAAAGTGAAAAGTAACAAATCACCAGTTGTGGACGACAATAAAAGTAAATCAAAGAAAGTGTAGGTAATATAGAAATGCTGCTGATAACTTCTTGTTCCAGTTCAATTCCTTTGGCAAGCCACATTACATAGTTATTTAATTTTAAAAAGCCACAGTTTGTTAAATTTCTAGAATAGAGGTAACAATTTAATCTAGGTCTCTTGATTTGCCTTTTTAAATGTTACTATAGCCTCTGGTTTTACTTTGAAAAAAGTCACTTTCCAGGCATCTAAAAACACTTATTGGATCTGTTAAAAAGATATTATGAATTTGAAAGATGTTGCTGGTCTGTAATATGATTTATGAATGTTTATTATATTTTGGTTTCACGTAGCATGAGATGTGATCGCAAGGTAATAAAATGGGCTTTTGAAGTGGCGTGAGAAATCGGTTCCATTACTTCATCTTTCAATAGTTTGACACACATATTTCATAGGTCGGGTACAAGTTGTCAATTTCACGGCAAAGTTATGATCTGCATTTTGATGATTTACATTACAGAGGAGCCACTAAGAGAATTTATTTTTATGCCATGGACATTTTAGGCAGTCAGGGGAAATATATAGACTCCTCTCAATAATTTTTAAATTCTTAAAATACATAGATTTTCAAGAAAACCAATTGTGTTAACGTAGTTCATTCTTTTTTCTGCTACTTTCTGTCATCTCCCAAATCATCACCATAGGCCCCACACAGGCAGTGAGTTGAGAGTGCCCTCCTTCAGGGGGTGTCTTCTTAGCAAGAGAGTAAAGGTGTGCAAGAAGCCAGTTAGTCCAGCTCTTGCTCCATCCCTCAGCTACTTCCTTCTTTGCTCCACATACCTCCAGGATGTCTATTCTCTTCCTTTCTTCTGGCTGCTTTTCTTGGGAGGAAAGTCCTGATCATTACAAGCACATCCTTACTCAATAATTTAAAATGCTATTTGCATCATAATAGCAACGTACACTATGTTCTTTAGCTTGGTCTCTCGTCTTTTATTATAGCCTTCTGGAGACAATGGATTTCATTACATGGATGGTGATTTGTTTTGCTGCCCATGTTTATGGGTTTGAATACACACACATGCTCTCAGGAATATGAGGTCATATTTTGATAAACTCCTCATAAGTTGAAAATATTACAGTTCTAAAATATATTTCATACACCTACCTACTGAACATTATAGCTTAGCTGTGCCTAAGGAGAAGGTACAAAGAACCCTTATATTAATTTACAGCTGGATAAAAATCATCCAACAGAAAGCTTATGTTTGAGAAAACAAGCTTCTGTGCCATTTCAAAAACAAAAACAAAAAACAAAAAAACAAAAACAAAAAACAAAGGCAATCATAAGCCAACCATCATAAGTTGGGGAAGGTCTGAATAGGTTTGTTGTAAGGAAAAGTCTTTTTTTTCCTTTAGGAAGCATAATTTGGAGGACTGGGGCATTCTGGGAAGGCAGCATGAGAGGAAGGAGACCAAAGAAAGAGAAGACATGATATGACAAAGATGAATCTCACATATCATGGTATCTATTAACATTTTTTTTCAGGATAGTAATGATGAAAGCCCATAAAGGAGGCATTGTTTACTTGTTGAGGAGATTGGGAATGGATCTGGGAATCAGACTAGAATTAATAGAGCTGAAATTTTATGGTAAAATTCTCCAAGTAATTTATATAGAGCAAAACTTTATTTTCTCACAGTCTGGAGGCTGGGAAAGCCAGGGACAGACAAGCAGGTTGCACAGTGAGGGGTATGTTCTCCCGAGGGGGAGACGGTGTGTCCTCAATGGGTACAAGGCAGAAGAATAAGCAAGGCTGACTTCTTATCAAGCCCCAGCCCCTTGTTGTCTGTCTGTGCAGTACTAAGGACTGAACACAGGGTCTTCACACTGAACTGTGTCTCCAGCCCTTTTTTATTGTTAATTTTCAGAGAAAGGTCTTGCTAAGTTGCTAAACATTCCAGGCTGGGCTCAGCCTGTTTCTTCCTGGCTCAGCTTCCCAGAGTTTTGGGGTTACAGGCTTACATCACCTCCCTAGCTCATCCAGCCCATTTTATACTTGTACCTAGTCCCATGGGGGAGGGGCATAGTCTTTGTGATCCAATCACCTTGTATTCCTATCGTATTGATGATACCTGAGTTTGGGGAAGAACCCACTCAAGCCACAGCAGACACCACATATGTCATACTATAAGGACTAAGAAAAGCCTAAACGACTTCTGAGCTTCACATCTGAAGATGCTTTAATGTGGTGGAGCGTGCTTGTAATCCCATTCAGGAGGCCGAGGCTGAAGGATCACCAGAAGTGTGAGGGTAGCCTCGGATACCCAGTGAATTCAAGGCCATTCTATACTAAATAATGAGAACTTGTTTCAAAAGAAAAATGCTTAAAGAAAACAGAAAACAAACTCTGGTATTTTCAATGCCATGTACATGTCTTTATCATAAAATGATTCAGCCAGGTGTGGTGGCTCATGCCTGTAATTCCAGCACTCAGGAGGCAGAGACAGGAGGATTGCTGAGTTCGAGGCTTGCCTGGTCTACATAGTGAGCTCAGGGCCAGCCTGAACTACAAAGCAAGACCCTGTCTCAAAAACAAAACAAAACAAAATAAAACAAAAAAAGATTCAGAGTACATTTGTACTTACCTCATATTACCCAAAATGCACTGATTTCATTTGCTTACACTGAGAACCCATCTGATCCCTCTTTCCTCTTATATCTGTATTTATGGAGGCCTTCACTGCTCATTTTCTTCTTGCACCAGCTTTTTCTGAAGCACCTCCTTCCAGGCTCAGGTCTTTGGAAGAGTTTTCTGTTGATGTTTTAGTGAATTAGCTAAAAGAGTGAACAGGCTGCTGGAGCTTGGCTCCAGGAAGATCTCTTTGTGATTGTACCTTTGGTTACTGATAGGTCATGTGATCTTTACTTGTATAAGCTTGTTATCAGCAAGAATATATCATAAGATTACATTGCTGAATTTTAAAAAAAATTTACAAATATCAGAAAGCAATTTTCTTATTTCACAAAAAGTTCAAAGGGAAAAGGGGCAGAGGAAAATAAAGAAGAAAAAGAAAAAATTTGATAAAAGCAAAAAGGAAGCAAAACATACATATATATACACATTTATATATACATGTGTATAAAAACGTATATGTGTATTATATATATATATGCAGGAGTGGAGGTTGTAGGGATGACGGCAGGGGAATAGGAAAAAATGAGAATCAAGATGTCTCATGCACAGGTAGAAATTCTCAATGTTGAATGTGATCATAATGTATATCTAAAATGTACCAATAAACTCAATAAAAATAAATTAATTTAGCCAGTGTTAGAAAACAAAGTTATTTAAGATGGTTTATAGACTCTTTGGGAGACAGAGGCCTCAGGGACAGGAAATAAATTGAATCCACCTCCTTTTGGTAATGCCATGGGAGTCCATGCTGAAAGACGTGGGGGAGTCAACATGACTGCTAAGAAAGGGAGTCTTCATTCAGGCATCTTTCCTCCTTGTTCTCTTTCAAGCCCGGCCTTGGGTGAGTCTTATTGGTCTAATCTAGGCTACATGTCTGAGGATGGACTCAGTTCCACTTTGCAATTCCAGAATCAAAAAAGGAAAGATGCACAAGCATGCCATAACTTATTTCTGTTCAAGAATGGATGATACTTGCCCATAATGAGATCTCAAAAGACATATTGATTATTGCTACTACAAGGTAACATGAAAAGGAAGTATGACAACTTATGTCACTCTTTGCATATTCTTTCATATTGCTACTACAAGGTAACATGAAAAGGAAGTATGACAACTTATGTCACTCTTTGCATATTCTTTCATACTTTTTGAGCAAGCATCTTGTGCAAAGTATTTGAAAGAGCACATGCTGCAAGGCAGCATATTGAACGTGTCATAGGTCTTTTGTCTTTCCTTCTAGCTTCGCTTTTCATTTTCCATCCTACTGGAAAGCAAGGACTGATGCCCAGCAGCAGGCTTTCTGAGCCTCTGTGTACTGGTTGATTCCACCACTGGAGAGCACCAGCTGGAGGAAGGGAAAGGAACAAGAGAGTGAAGGCATGAAGTTGACTCCCCAGGCTCCCTGCAGGGAGGAAGGTCACATTAGGTTGGCTACATCCCTTGACCTAAGGCTATAGATACTGTCAGAGAGGAGGTGACAGTGGGTGGTGGAAAAGATAAATATACCAGATGTATTTACAATGTTGTTTGTATTTCAAACAGAAGTGTGAATGTGCTCTTTAGTTTGGTTTCTTTATCTCTTGGGAAGGCTTTGGAAGGATGGTCTTCACCTAAGCTTTCTACATCTTGGAGTTCTGCTCCATGGGCCGTCTTAGCCTGAGGGTGGTAACAGTGCTCCCTTGTATACAGGCTCGCTGCACACCACTGTCTTTTGTAAGGTCTACATTTTGACCAGACTCTCAAGCATAACTCCTTTATGAAATTCTCTCTGAATTGTAGAGTGGAAATGTATCATCTTTTTTCCATCTGGACTCTGGCTGAGACCCCAAGGATGGGTTGCTAAAAGGTACTATAGGATGTTGAACAATATTTGTTTAGAATATAAAAAATTATATGTTATATATCTTTTAAAATTAACTTAGTTTAAAAATGCACATACCTGAAGGAATAGTAACAAGTTCAGGGTGTGAGTGTGACTTATCAATCATATTATCCAGGACAACCTTCACAATTCCCAGGCACTGGACCTGGGACAAATTAGGGAGTGAGACCTTCAATTCTTCTGGTGTGAAATCAAGCTGTTGTTTGATAGGGTGGCCTAGATCTGAGATCAGCTTGAAGAATGAGGAGTTAGAAAAGTGTTAACCTCGTGGTCAGAGTGAACTACCTCAGTGGTCTGCTCTCACCCAGCAGAGTGTTGTTTCTCCTCCTACCTTTAATAAATGGAAAATGTCACAACTTTTTTTTGCAGCTCTTGTCCAATTCTTTGTTCAGGACACCAAGGACTAGGGAAGAGTCTGCAGATCCTAGAATCTGATAACAGTATGACCAGTAGGAGTTAGGGAAAGATGAGATTTCACTTCCAACCATTAACGAATTTGATGAGCATTTATTCGGAGCCTTCTAAATTCTAGGCCCTGAACAAAAATTTCCAATAGTCAGGTGAATATGACCTGCATTCAACTTTAAGCTTTGAAGGGGTAAGAGCTAAGAAAACTAAAATTTATGGTTTTTACAATAATTTTCAAATATATAATAGCTGTTGAAATAGAAATAATGACTATGATAATTCATATGGTTATGATAATCAAGAGAAAAAGAAAATATACACTGTCCAGATTTTCCGTTCCCTTATAATAGTTATTTATTATGAGTTTTTTCAAGTTCTTTACAAAACTGTAATTTCTGAGATATAAGAATATTGAGAGAGAATCATCCAGTTTTCTGGAGGCAACTCACTTTCCATGAAAGTAAAACAGAGGTTAATTGGTATGTGAAGTGAAAATTCTAAAACCACACAAAGATTATTCTCTTAAAAATGAATTCTCTTTTCACATATTCATACACACATGTGCACATAAAAGATATGCATCCCTCTAGAGAATAACTCTTACATTTTAACTTTTATTTTACACTAGTGACATTGTTTCTGGCTCCTTCTGCATAAAGATGCAAAACATGGATACTCTTCTACCTCACAGATGGGTATATAGCAAAGGAATACACAAATTTCTACTCAGATCATCATTTTATGTAATTTTCAAATATAATGTAATAGTTATGAAGTTTTAAAGTCCTTATAATTATTGCTCTTTTTGTCACCTAGATGTGAGTATAATACGTGGTTTAGGTAATATTTTCAAATCCTGTGAGTTTTTTTTTTTTTTTTTTTGCCTGTGAGGGTCCCCACCCATTTTGTCAATGGCAGTTTTTCCTCTGGGAGGAGGGCGGATACTGTCTGGAACAAAGAGGGCATTGATCAGCCTTGAGTTTCAAAGCCAACTTAAAAAAAGAATTCCCAGGGAGAGAGAGTCAAGCCTTTTAGAGAGTGAGTTTTCAAAAATGCTGAAAAGGATTTTTTTTTTTTTAAGAAAAAAAGGGTAGAGAAGGACAGAGACACAGAAAGGGACAAGTGAAAATAAACCCTTCCCGTTCAAATATTAAATCAAAGACAGTGAATTTGGTCTCTAAACTCCAAGCAGACAAAATGCAAGGGAAGCCAGGGAGAGGCTTCTGGTGAGAGAGCAAGGCCAGCAAAGAAGCGTGTCCTGGCTTTACCTCTGAGGCTAGACCCCAAGTTGTGCTAACAGCAAGTACAAGGGGATGTGCAGCTTAAAAGAACAAATATAAAAGGGCAACCGCACAGTATCTCAGCAAGGTGACACTTGCTCTCCTAGCCCTGAGCAATCCCCGTGAAGAGGAGATATCGCAACTAAGCAAGCAGTGTTCGGCCCAACTTGGCACATTCTACACCAGTGCTGCTCGAAGTGTTGTCCTGCCGAGATGCGAGGTGCTGGTCTGCAGTCCTCTTGCGGAGATCTGCCATCTGCGTAGAGGAAAATTATGAAACGGAGCAAAAGCGCCTAGAAATTTTGTTGCAGTCTGATGAACTAATTTTATATCTGCTGAATCAAAGTTTTAAAAACGGGTTTGTATGGTGTACCTCTGTAATGTTTTCTTAGTGATTAATTTTTATGATCATTTAAAAAATATTAATGCCATGGATTTTGGGGAAAAAAAAAAACCTCCAGCATAGTCTTTGAAGTGTTGTCCTGGAGTGTATTTTATGAGTGACCCAGCGAGGGGACATGTAGAGGGCCAGAAGTCTTACTCCAACTTTGTACTCACACCTAAGTCTCAAGAGCCATAGAAAGGATCAAGAGTTATGCGTGTTTGACTGGTAGGAAGCATAGAAAATGCTGGGATGGAGAATCCAGGCAGAACCAAAGCAGCAGAAGAGCCCAGGAGCCCAGCAGAGCCAAGCTTCAGCAGCACAGGCCCACAGCACACCCGGTGCCCAATAGGCAAGACATCACTGTGCGGTGAGGTCCCAAGTTTCATCCGCTCCTGTGGTTTCTAGGCATACCTCCAAGATGTCTTTTTTCCACTAACTCTCAGTCTTGAAAGTCCTCCCTAGATCCAAGGACCAGTTTGGAAATACAAGTGAAGAAGAATGGAAGGACCCGGGATGTACTTCAAAATGACTGATCTGAAGAGATTTTACATGTCATTAAATAGTCATGTCGCAGAGTAGTAGCTTGAAAATAAAATTAGATTAAGTGTGCAAAATAAAGAAACTACATTTTCTTTCACTCCTGACTTGCAAGGCATAAATTATTGACCTTGCCATACACTCAATAAATTGTGACAATAAAAATCGTGCCTGACATACAGAACAGTCCTAATAAAGGCTTGCTGAAATATTGAAGAGGACTCTTAAGAATGTCACACTTCAAAAGCAGCCACATATGGAGAATGAGGATGTTATTTAACCTCCAGAGTCTGTCTCCATAAGCGTGCCACAGCCACACCTTTGTCACCAGGAAGTTTAGGTGAAACCAGGAAATTACATAAGAGAGTCATGGCCACATCGACTGACAATAAACTTCTGAGAAAGTGATGAGAAAGGAAAAGCTGCAAGACATGGGAATAATTTTGAGGAGGGAATAGTCACAAGTATTGCACTTAAAAAGATTTGCTGGGCCAGGCGAGGTGGCTCACACCTGTAATCCCAGCACTCGGGAGGCAGAAACAGGAGGATTGCTGAGTTCGAAGCTCGCCTGGGCTACATAGTGAGCTCAGAGCCAGCCTGAACTACAAAGTGAGACCCTGTCTAAAAAAAAAAAAAAAAAAAAAAAAGATTTGCTGGGCTTCCCCAAAGAGTGGGATGCAACAAAGGAAGGTGATCTGCCCCTCCACTCCAGACGCTTCACTGCAGCAATCCCAAGTCCTCTTGCAGAATACCTGTGACTTTTGGTGGTATATACATACACAGACACGTACATATGTATATGCATACACACTGACGCGCATATATGTGGCAACATGTGCTAGCGACTTCTAGTAGTAACCCGCTGGTAACTGTGTTGAGTGTTGGGCAAGCACATTATTAAAGTTGAATTTTTTTTTTTCCGTTTAAAGAGGATTCTTCTCACTCTTAAAAAGATCACATTAAAGTGGGAAACATAAAAATGTTACCTGAGCAGACAACACTACAGTCACTGCCATAAGCAAGAGAGCAGGAAGCTGTAGAAACACAGAGGGAGGAAACTCTTTTAGCTTTCTTGAGCCTTACTCAGGAAAGGATTCCCTGGGAAAGAAGTGTTCTTCTGGGCTGAGTTCATCACGTGTGGCTGGCGGATGGGGCCAGATCAGAGGAAGAGAGCGATGGGAAGACACAGAGCCAAGAATGAGGCTAGCAAAGCACTAGGATTGATAAGTTTAAGACCTTGAGGTGGTTCTGGAACTGGCACAGTAAGAAGGGGAACTGCATGAATCCGGAGGGCCTTGCTGCATTCTAGGGAGGGGTTTAAAGAAATTGCGTGGCAGGCAGAATGGAGTGGGAAAAGATGGCCGTTTAAAGAATTTAAGACCAGCTTGCAAAGGACCTGGTAAAAGGTAATAGTCAGAAATCTTCTGGTCCCCAAACCAGATTCTCTCGGGTCTCCTTAGGAAAAAAGAGGATGACATCTCATGCAAACTAGACATGGCTAATGTCATGTCTGTGATACACATTCAGGAAAGCATTTCCTCTCTTCGTGACTATATGCCTTTTCTTCAATAACCCATTGTCTCAGTTTCTCTTGTTATGAATCTTAGTTTTCATACTGATATAACCCTTACCAAGACATTTTTTTCTTGGAATGATTACTACTTAGGTTTTCTTATTTTGCTGGGAACCTAGGCATAGGTGAATGAGTTTTAGGCTTCATTTTGTAGCACTAGAGATGCCACACCCACCTAGGTATTAACTATTCTTTTATTTAGTGCAGATATACTTGCATGATCTATTTGTTTTTAGTAACTGAGCTTTTTAACTACCTGCAAATCCTCATCAGGAAAGTAGTTCTAGCCCCAAGATGGTTTTTCATGTTAGTAATTTTTAGAGAATACAAGAAAGGTTTATCTTTTAGCCCCAGTGGAGATCTGATTAGAAGAGCTGAGGAGGATCCTAGGAGAGAGAAATGTTTCAACTTTTTATCTTCTACACCATTTGTAAATTTTCTTCGTGTAGGCCATTGGTGGTCTGACTCTTCCTTCTGCCTGATTGGGTCACCGCTGATTTTAGCAAACCTTAGGAGCCATGGAAAGCTGCTGGGGATAAAGATCTGATTGCAGGTGAGTAACTGAGAAGTCCTACTCCAGCCCTGTGCCAGGATCATACACATCTTTTGGTTGTAAGGTACCATGGAACTCAGGATGTGCCTACATTTGTTTCTTTTGTTCATGCCCGGCTTGGAATACATTTGGCTAGATCTTCTCAAATCATGTTATCTACTCTTTGGTTCAGCAAATGTAAAATTTGTGTTCATGTATTCTTATGCTGCTCTTCCTCACACTTGAGATAAGTCCTATGGTTTTTTTATGTATCTCCCCCACCCCCTCCCAATCTTGCACATCGCTGGATCTAAGGCTGCATATGTATGAATCCTCACAACTTGCCTGCGCCTCGTGCTACTCTCAGGGGAAGCTGATGAATGCAGCGATGTAATTCAGAGGCCCAGGAGTCGGGAGAGCCAGGCTCCTTTGGCTCTTCTCAGATGGCTCCAATTGCTAGTGCGATAGTCTTTGCCAAACAGGGCATTAATTTTAACCATAGAAACCTGGCAAGTCAGACAATTCAGCTTGACATTACAATTCAGCAGTGGGAACTATTAGTTTTGGATCTGATTTTAAGTGGTCTCAGAATACCGGTTACAAACAGAAAGGGTTTCCCGAAGCCAAGTCATACCGTGGCCCTGTGTTTCCTTATCTGCTTTCGGCCAGGCTACCTGGGACCAGAGCATGTGCTTCTCTGTGGCAGCTCATCTAACCATGTGAAAGGCAATCATCCAGCTCTGCTACTGATGAATGCCACTTTCCTTCTCCTTTTTCTTTTCATCCTTACTTTATTATTTCTTTATTCCAAAGCCAGTATATTTACATTGTTAAAGAAGAGAGGAAAAAACAAATTCATTGAGAGATCTAAAAGTATCTTATCTCCACCATGCAAAATAACCTCATGACAACTTGGAGCCTCTTCTTTCTGAGGGCATGAGGGACACTCAGAGAGAGGGAAGATGTCCTTTCCTGTTTACTTGATACTGCTCCAAAGCAAAATCCCCAAAGCCTTGCTTTGACTAGGGCCATGACCACCTTATCTTTGCCGCACATGAGTGTCTTGCTGTCCACCTGAAAGGAGTTAGCCAGTTTTCCATAGACCTACAAACAACCTCACACCCCTGCTAAGGCACCAAGACTTAAAAACCACACAAAATCCCCCATCTTTCTAGTTGCAAGAATAGAAACTAATCTCCTTAATAAAGGTAAGTGTTCACATTCCTATTCCTCACCCCAGTTGTGGAAAGAAATACTCTGCTGTAGTGGACACTGCTTCCTCTGTTGAGTGGGGCTTTTGAACGAGGCCACCTCATTAATCACAAGCCACATTCTTGGGCCAGGTATTTGCTTTGATCCACTTAGTGACAGAAAAAGGAAATAATACTTCTTTTCTGAAAGAGGAAGTGCAAGAAAGGCTGGTGCCAGGTGGCAGAACTGGCATTTGAGGAATCAGGTTAGAAGAAGCTTCTGATTAGAAGCACCAAAGAAGGTAAGAAGGGGTTTGAGTGAAAGTGGTTTGGGAGTTGCAAATGGTAGGATAGAACTTAGTGATTATTAATTACATTCAAAGCTTTTTGGCTTGGATTGAATGGGTTACATGAGGTTCTATTAGAAGAGACAAAAAGTGTAAAAGAGACACTTAGTTTCAGAATTTATAACACATTTACTTGGAAGAACGTGGGGGACATTCAGAAAATGGTATCTCTTTGCCAGTACTAAAATAAATCTAGGGCTAAGAATAGAGGTCTGGCAGCAGGTATGTCTCAGTTACTTTTCTCACTGCCGGGATAAAATACGTGACACCCACAAGGTAAAGGAGTAAAGGTTTATTTCACCTGAAAGTTTGTAGAGGTTTCTGTAGCTGGTTGCAAGGCAGGTGGCATGGCAGAAGGGCACCACAGAGTAGAAACAGTTCATTGTGTGGCAAGCAGAAGGAAGAAAGCAGCAAGAGGCAGCAGGAACGGTCTGTCCCTTTATATTCCACCCAGGCTGTAAACCTGTTGACTGGAGCCGCCCATATCTGGGGCGGGGCTTCCATGATCTACAGCCTTAATCTCAGTCTCACACCCTCTCGCCACATTCACACACCGTAATCCAGCCACTTTTGGAATTCCCACCTCTGACAGTTTTGGGGGACAGCTAGGTACAATCCATAACAAGGTATTTAATTGGAGTCATCATCTAGAGATTGCAGGTCTCAGGAGCCTATGTTCTCCCCACCTCAGAATAAGACTAGATGTAAGAAAATGGTGGCACATATTTGGGCTCTGGAGGGACCATTATCTATTTTTAGGTCATTTGGGCTCTGGAGGGACATTATCTATTTTTAGAGGTAGCCCTCTCATCAGGACTATTATAAATTAATAGCAGCAGTAGCAAAACTCAAGCATCAATACCTCAGTAACTTTGTTAGCAAGACCCTCATGATTCACTGTGAGTCCTGATAGGATGTAAATCAAGCTGGTTGCTAGGTAATGCAATTAAAGGTAATGCCAATGACTCACAGCTGCTAACCAGGTGCGTAGTGCTACAAACTAGGAAATGCTATGATCCTATGCAATGTTAAAATATGTATTTGACTTGATAGTTTACAGCAGCAGGTAACTTCTTGGCAAAGAAAATTTAAAATGCCCTTCTCCAAGCTGTAGGACACTGGAAGTTAATTATGGCAGCGACGCTGGCTGCCAAGGAGGAGTCACACCCACTACTCAGGTTACAGAGACAGGGAACTATGTACAGTACCCCCCCCCCCAGAGGAGGAGGCGGCTTACCGACGTGTAAAACAGCGTTATGAATATTCACTCGTCAAAAATTCTGTCTTAAATCTGCCCAAATGGAGTCTCAGAAGAAGCAAGGTTGAAATAATTGGATACAGAAACATTTTTAGAAGATGAAGAGACAACATGGATATTCTTTTGATTATATTTTATGCTATCATCACCATCATTATTGCTGTTGTTAATTTGAGGCACCAGTGATCAAACTCATAACCTTGCACTTTGGCTATTTATTTATTTATTTTACAGCACAAGACAGAAACTCCAGCAGATAGTGTGTGTGTGTGTGGGGGGGTGTTAGAAGGTGGAAATGGACATTTTGCAGTCTCTTTCTTACTGCATCATTGCTGTTCAAAGGGATTTGAAGTGATACAACTTTCGTTTTAGAGGTACTCTTATTATCTTATGATATGTGTGACATTGGGTAGGCTACATTTCATCTGTGAAATGGGAATGCTTCTTACCACAGTGACAAACACTGTGAGAATGTATGCAGGATGCCTGGTAGAGAAAAGAGATGGAAATGTTTGCAATTTCAAGCTAACAAGTTGTTTTTCAGTGAATACAAAAACACCCATTGGAGTTCCAGGTGGCCTTATAAAACGGCTTAATTCATTTCCCACTCTGTTTGGAAGTCTGTGAGCCACAAAATTTTTCCTACTAAACATGTAGAATTTTAGAAATCTCACCCTACCATTTGAGAAGGATTTAGTTTTGAGGGATACATTGAATGATTGTCATTTTTCTCTAAATCTTAAGCAATTTTCCAATTGAAAAACATGTTGAAGATTCTAGCTTGTGTGTGAATCTGGTTATTTCTTGCACGACTCAGAGACTCAGGTTTCTATGTGGCATCTGGAATGACTTCAGGGATCCGAGGTTGTGGGGTGATTGTCCTATAATTGCCACATGTTTAGGCTTTTTGTGTTACACAGTGCAGTGTGGCATCTTAGCAGCTCTTTTCTAGTTTATTGTCAGAGAGGCAAATTTCAGGAGGCCTCCCATCCTTTCCACAAAGGGTTTTCTATGAAGCTAGTGGCCAGGCAAAGGAAATCACGCTGACAGCAGAAAATGATTATCGAGGCGACTTCCAGTTTACCTTCCTTTGTGATATTTGGAAAGTCAGCTTCCCTTGAGCTTGACATAGTGGTGTATTTATTTTTTCATTCTTGCTTATATTTTCCTCTACAAATATCCTAAGCATTGCCTCACTAGTATTCATCTGTACTAACTAGAGGGAAAATTCTCTAAGGACAAATTCCTTTAGATGGAGAGATAGCATTAGAGATAGTAGTATTAAATTCAACCGACTTAGTGAATTCACAGTGAAGATAACTGGCACACTTGTGTTGCACAAGAAAGTATTGTCAGTGGCAGTTCTTTGTGACTGTGTCTCAGACAGCATGAGAAGTAGCTCATCTTCCCAACAGAATTAGAATCTATCTTCCTGAAACTTGCTGGGCTTCCAGGAAAACTAAGATGGCAGCTGAGGTTTGCAGCACATCTAAACTGGCATTGGTCACTTTTTTATGTCACTTCTTTCCTTCCCAAGTGTGAAGAATAAGGAAGAAAAAAATGATCTCAAATATGATGATTGCCTCTGACTTAGCATATACCCTGACATGTAAAGTTTGGTGGCTATATACAATCGAAGACAAAATTCCTTTACTTGCTGTGTAAATTTTCTGACTCTCACAAAGACAGAGAGAAAGGACTGGGTGCCCTTGGTGTTTTCGTAGCAAATCTGAAAAGTCAGGGAAACAAAGGCACTTGGAGACTGGAACTCCTCACTGGGCAGAGAGGCTGAGAGGCGGGCAGAGAGGAGGCGCTCAATGGATTTGGAAGCTGCGACAGTGATGGGAGAGCGAGTGTGTAAAAAGATAAATCTTTCCTTCAGATTGTAGTGATTATACGATTGCAACAGAACTGCCTGATACAAACTTGGTCACTGGGAAGAATCAGTTGTGTCACTGGGAAAAATCAGTTGGGTAACGGGGGCTTCCAGTTGTCTCTGAGCTGATGTCTGATACTGAGGGGTTAGTAGGCATGTTTATGGATATGGCCCCTGAACTGAATTGTCATGCTGGGGTTATCATCTTTTCCCTTTTGTTCTTTGCTTTCTAAACTTGTTCATGGCCCATTTCATTAACCTGCTCTTCAGATGTGTGGCGCTGTACTCTACCTTGACGAAACCTAGAGGTGCGATTGTCAAGAAACACGGTCTCATCTGTTGCATTACCCGCTCATTACATGTACCTTCTTATTTTAGAACACATAAAAATTTTACAATCCCTGGCTTACAGAATAGACTTTATAACATAGAGTGTAAATAACTATATTTAAGGTATTTTTAGATGGGGAGATAGCAGAGCACATCACTGGTTATCTTTGTTATAAAAACACTGACTTTACCTAGAAGTTACAGACTTTTTGAGTATTTTTAAGTAACATTAAACAGTGGAGTCATTCAGTTTCAAACAGTTACTTCAGGCTTCCATTCCCTGCATTCCAGGCACCCACTCTGAGTAGAGCATCTGTCTCTGGCTACTCTGGTACTTTCCTTCTCTGTTCTTCCTTTTTCTTTGTGTTCTCATTCACCCATAGGAAATTGGGAAATCTGTACAAATTATTCCTTCCCTTCACCCACTGATCCAGGGGGTATGAGCTACATAGCTAATTTTTTTTTGAGACAGGGTCTCGCTTTGTAGTTCAGGCTGGCCCTGAGCTCACTGTGTAGCCTAGGCAAGCCTCGAACTCAGCAATCCTCCCGCCTCTGCCTCCCGAGTGCTGGGATTACAGGCCTGAGCCACCATGCCCGGTTACATCGCTAATTTTTTAACAAGGAAAATGAAAGATGTTGATTGTAGAATGAAAATAAATGAGCCTATGATAAAAATTGGTGGTGTTCATCTATATTTTGTTTTTCTTATAGGCAGCATAGGATTATGGATAATAAAATAAAATACAACCTAACGTACCCCATTCATTTAGTCCTATGTGTTAGAGCAAAAATCAGAGCAGTTATAACTGTAAAGCTAGTCTGTAGGAGCTTCTAAATGCTTGGAATCTGCCTCCTTGCTGATAATATGCTAATTTACTAAGCTTGGCTACATTGTGCACAGTGCACAGAGTATGGGGCAGGAAAGTACACTTTCTTCTTTGCTTAGGACAGAAATTGAAGGTCACAGGCTCTGAGTGGCAGAAGGAGGATTCCATCCATCCTCAAATCAAGCGACAGTCTGTTCATTTTTGAAACCATTAGGGGATATGCTTAGTTGACTATTCCCTTTTTACCTCATCATGATTTCTTAAATCAGGGCAAATCATTTTCCCACTTGAAACTGTGCTGGAAAATAGAAAGTGTAATTACTAGCATGCTATTAGGTTGGTCTGTAACACATGCAGTGGTCATTAATTGTATCTTTCTAAAGTGAAAGTGGATTATAAATATCTTTCTTAAAAGTGTTTTACAGATTATGACTCATCATTGAATTAGACATTTTTTTGGCAGTTCTGGGGATCAAACTCAAAGTCTCAAATATGTTAGGTTGATATTCTACCACAGAGCTATAGCCAGCCCCTGAATTTGACGTTTTTAAAGCTTTGCTCCTGTGTTCAAAAACGCAGGGCAGAAAATTTACAGAGTAAAGGAAAAGAAAAAAATGCAGTTACAAGCTTAAATTCACAGACGCCAATTCTACTTTTCATATTATTATTGTTTACTAATTCAAATTTCTTTTGTTAGCTCAGAAAGTTTGAAGCATTAGGATCATTAGTAATGTGAACTTGCAAAGTTGAGTAATTAGGATCAAAACACTAAAGTTCTTTGCAGAGTCTGTCTAAACTATTGTAGCAGTCTTGATGGAGAAGTGACCCTCAAATCTTGCAGCATGACCTTGTAAGCACTGACAATTCTCAATGCTATTCTTTGGTACATTAAGCATTTGAACTTTTGGTAGCCAATCTATTACTAATATGTGAATGGAAGAAAAAATATACATTGCTTCAAAATTTAAAAAATTATTATTGTCATTTTTTGTCAGAGAGAAAGTCTTGATATATATATATAGCTCAGGCTGCACTTGAACTCACTATGTAGTTCTGATGGCCTGGAACTTGCAGGAATCTTTCTGCCTCAGCCTCCCAAGTGCTAGAGTGCTAGGATTATCGGTGTGTACCACCATGTCTGGTTTGAAATCATGTTTCAATACATACATATTTTATCTGAGGATTTTTCTAATATTAATATTTTTGAAATAATATTATAATATTTAAGAGAATATATATTATTTTGTGAAAAGGCAGAGTCAGTGGCCTTAAATTCAGGATTGGATCGGATCATCAGAAAATTTTTTAGTTAATACTTTTCAATGTAACAGGACAATACTGCTAAAATCCAGAAAAAGGGTAGTTATGAAAAGCACATGAGTATCTGAGGTATGTGGCTTAGTGGTAGAGTGCTGGCCTGACCTGGAGATTGATCCTACCCCTGAAAAACACACAAAACAATGCACACACACATGCCACTTCTTTTAAAAAGAACCAATCTTCTTTATTTTGCAGGAAATTATGAGCAAAGTGTGCTTTGGTTATCTTTGCAATGGCCTAAGTGCTATGAAAGATAGATGAGAAATTTCCCAAGGATTTCATGGAAGTCACTGAATACAGATAAAAGATTCTATCTTAATTCAATTAAACACTGGCTTGAGTGACATAACAATGTACCACCAGGTTTTGTGGAAATGGAGAAAAATGAAAAAGTCTCAACACTTAAGGAACTTACAATCTTATCACACAGGCAAACATATTAAAAAATATGTTCCACAGCCATGGACAATGACATAAAACCCCTTCATATTCTGTAGATACTAGACTCTGCTCTTCAGGGCTCAAACTCTCTTTTGTAACTGCAATAAGAGTGCTTAATTTCCTTTCTGCGAAATCTGAATTTCTTAGCTGAACAATGAGGACCAAACACTCCATCGTCTTTTTTTCCACCCCAGTTAAAAAGGTATTTTAATTAAAAAATACTTAGTATTTACCAAAAGTTCCTGAGCACTGGAATTCCCTTTTAGTCACTTCTGGCTCCTACCAAATACCCTCCCTGTACACTGCTTAACACACAATGATATTCACTAAGATTCTCTGAACAAAGACACAGTGAGGTGGCCCAGTAACCCTGCGCAGGGCTTAGGGGAAAGAGGTCACGCCAAATGTGCGGTGCTGTACCTGAGCTCATCTGAGTTCTTCTTCAAGTCTGTGAGCTCCCAAGACAACTAGAGATCGGTGGTGGTAGTTTCTACCAGATTCATACTGCGGTGCTTAACCTGTTCTCCTTTCATACACTCTGGCCTTTTTGCAGCTCTTGACGCTCATCTAAATCACGACTTTAAAAACAAAATTGTGACTTAACCTCTAATGCTGCCAAAGGCCTTATCTCAGCTGTTTAGTGGCATCTCTGAACTTTAGCACTCAGCTCTGAGTCAGATCATTTCTCCTCGGTCACTGCTAGTCCAGTGTTTGTGTCTTCGGCCAGTTCAAAATTTTCCGTAGTGAGCCCACTTGCCAGGACTAATGCCTCCCTGTTAAAATATGAACCTCTCTGCTTGAAGTGATACATCACTTCATATATATATATATATATATATATATATATATATATATATATATATATATATATATATATATATAGTCATATTCTCCACTACCAATGTACATATTAAGAATCAAAAATATACTAGTAAAGGGAAAATTAAAAATTTTAAAACCCATAAAACAAGCTATGAAGCTAGCCATCTGCCAGGTCAGCTTGAGTACTAGAGGGAAGGGTTTTAGAGGGGAAATGCTTCACACCAAAAGATTGACTCAATTAGGGTGATGGTGGGGTAATTAGTGCCAGTGCATCAAGTGGAAGAGCCCAATAAATCTTTTTTTTCTTACAATAGTTGAAAAGCATTATACTGTGCCATGGACTTCAGCTTTGATATACAGGATATCAAAATTAAAAAAAATTGAATATAAAAACCAAGAATTTGACATTATTTTTTCAAAGGGAGAGAGAGAATGGAGTTTTTCAAGAGACAAGTATTTATTAAGGGCCAGGTATTGAATTAGTGCTAGAGAATAAAGAATAAGGAGGCCAGTGTCTGGTGTTTACTCTCAAGGAGCTGACATTCCAGCAGGGTAGTGACTTTTATGTTTGGTTAAAACTCTTTAATCCAATGTAGTCTGGTTCAGGAGTTGGTTTATTAACCAAATAAAAATTTGGTTAGAGAAGGCAATTAAAAAATACCTTTGTGTATTTTAATTTAAAACATCAAATTATATCCTCTCTCACTGATCTTTTGGTATAAGCTATGGCTTTCCTTTTGGGTAAAAATCTTATGCTTGTAATTATGATTGTTTTTCTTACATAAGCCACATGCATAATGCATGGTAAATGCTTTTCTGTCCCTATGTTTTAATGTTGCAGGCTTGCAAAGCAATGACTGAAGACCTTACCAGGTCACATTACTATAACTAAATGAATTAATATTTAGTTGTTATTTTGTCAACATGTAGGACAGTAGTATTATTCTTAGCAACTCATCCTTACCTAGTCTTCAGAATATTTGCAATTTTTTTTTTGAGTCAGGGTCTCACTATGTAGTTCAGGCTTGTATTGACTTACTAAATAGCTCAAATTGCCTTCAGACTGATGGTGATCTTTCTGTGTCTCCCTCCTGAGTGCTGGGATTGTAGGTGTGTACCGCCACACTGGGCTCATATGTATTTTCATAGAAACAACTCTACTCACTTATTATTTCACACATAATTTAATTAAAATGGCTAGGAAAACTGGTTTGAGAGGAAATTACCCTAGGCTGGTGGGAACAGAAGCTCATGGTCATATAGAATAGCTGAAAGCTGAGAGACTTGAGCGTGATTTGAGCACCAGGTATTTATTTTACAAAGGAAATGGACACTATTGATTTGGTTTAGGTACAGAAAGAGGAGATTCACTAGGAAAATCTCCACATTATGAAGATAGGATAAGCTCAGATGCTATGGGACAACAATCTAAGAGCCATACAGTATTTATTATCCAAATACTGTAATAAATAATAAATCAAACGGGACCCATGTCAGAATTATGAGAAACATCAACCTTTGGATAAAAGACTCCTAACATAACAATTTTGATGAGTATAAAACGGCAAATTTGCACAAATAAAAGAGAATTAATTAGCTAATTGGGAAGCTAAAATGGGAAAATTGCAAGTTCAAGTCCACCCTGGTCAGCACAGTGAGAGCCTATCTCAAAGAGAAAGAATGTTTAACTCACAATAGCTTTTGCAGCCTCTGTCCTTGTTAGTTAGGAGAAGAGAGACAGAATGAAGACGGGGAAGGAGGCCTGAAAAACTGCAATGGAGTTACAAGGGCAAAAAGGGAAACGTAGGAGACAAATCTCTTCAATTTCACTGCTTTTTTTCAGGTCGTCTTCTCTAAAGTATAGAACAATATGTGGAGGTGATACAGAAATGCATCTGTGAGTTCAACTTTTGTACCGGTGAAAAGTTTACTAAAACAGCAGATAGAGAGTGATTATAAGGACATGTTTTCATGTAAAAAAGCAGAAACATTTCTGTAATTAAAAAGAGGGTGGTATTAAGAAAGATATACAAAATTAATTTCTATGTTAGAAAATCAATATAAATCTGGAAGAGTAAAAACTATATACATATATAATCAAATAAAAATAAAAGTTATTTATAAAGCTGCTTCACAGAGATAACCTGTATTAAACTCTCCTTTTAAAAAGTATTATTTGCACACATAAATGGAATCATACAAAATTTTTTAAAGTTTTCAATATATGGTGGCCATTTTTAATGACAATTTTATTTTTTTCATCTGTGACATTAGCTATGGTTATAATTAATGAATTTTAGTGTTGAGAACAAGTGTTTATACTAGTATAGTGTCATTTTAATAGCATAGTGATTGTTATAGCTCTCTGGAAATTGTTTTTAACAGATAAAATTGCATTTTTTTTTGCTTGAGCCTTTTTCTTTATTACATTTATGTCATCAAAGATATTGCTTTATCTTCTTGTTACAAACCTGGCTGTCATATTGTCTGGTGATATGATAATTTTAGATCTATTTTCACAATATATTTCTCTCAGAGAGCATCTGTAATATTCTGCTTATCCTTAGTACTCTAAGGATAAGTACTCTGAAGTTTTAAAATGTCTGTTAAAAAAGGCACTCCCCCATTTATTTTGTAGTAATTCTTTTTTTGCAAACTTATATTCTTCAGTCTTTGGAAATTTTCTTGAAATTTTGATAATGTCCCCCTATCCTCCCCATTCTTCTTCTTGAACTCTGATTTGATGAGTATTATATCTCCTGCACTGATTTGAACAATTAATTTAATAATCATCTTAGTTTTATATCACAGTGTTTCATATTTTTTTTTTTTTTGAGACAGGGTCTTGCTTTGTAGTTCAGGCTGGCCCTGAGCTCACCATGCAGCCCAGGCCAGCCTCGAACTCAGCAATCCTCCTGTCTCTGCCTCCTGAGGGCTGGGATTACAGGCGTGAGCCACCACTCCCGGCACAGTGTTTCATATTTTTATCTTTTGTATGGTTTCTGGTGGAATTACTTCATTTTATCCTTTACATTTCTATTAACTTTTAAATTGCAGAAATTTTATTTTTATTTCTTAATAAAATGAAATCATTATGATTATTCCTTTTCTTGTAATTATTTCATGGATGAATATCTTCTTTTAAATCTCTAAGGATGGGGCCGGAGTATTAGCTCAGTGGTTCTGGCACCTGCCTCGTAAGCGCAAGGTCCTGAGTTCAATCCCTGGTAACCACGTACAATGCTGGGCATGAAGACTCACGCCCACCAGCCATCAATACCACATACCACAGTGCCAGATGTGGTGGCTCACGCCTGTAATCCCAGCACTCGGGAGGCAGAGACAGGAGGATTGCTGAGTTTGAGGCTTGCCTGGGCTACATAGTGAGCTCAGAG